>OX016540.1:123334430-123384430 GCA_943590905.1 Sphaerophoria taeniata
TCCAGAGGCCAAAAGTCCATAATAAATAATCCTTTTATAAGGAATGTATTTCATTTTCTTCTATTGATTATTTCTTTGAGGAAATTATACCCATAATAGTGTTGTATTAAATTAAGAAATTACGTTGTTGTTTTTTGCCGATTTACTTTTACGAGCGTTTAATATTTACAGATACATACATAACCAAATGCTGAGTGCTAAATGTTATTCGCTTTAAGAACAGTGGTATTTGGCGCGTGCAAAGGATTATCTTTCGTCGAACCTGAAAAGAGTAGAGCACCTAAAAGTATCAGTGTTATTTAATTTCCGCAGTTTCCGTTAAAAAATATGAAGGAAGCATGATTCGGATAAAGAGAAGGACTTGGCCAAATAAAGATAAGAGCAAAAATATATATGTACTTGACTAAAAATAATTTGTTTTCTCGCTCTAGAAAATTTGAGGTAACCTTCAAGTAAGTTCTCTTATTGATATAATGAATGGATAAGAGCGGACATAACAAATCAAGATGGGAAACTGACTTACGTTTCACTCCCTAGATCCCGCAATTTTCATTTTATTTCATTTTATTTTCTTTCCTTGAACACATGAATAAATGTGAGTTACAAAAACAAAGAGATGAGGTGGAATTTTTATATTTTTACAGTTCTCTTTTGTTTGTTTTCGCATTTTCAAATTTAACGTAGATTACTAGATTGAATTTTCAAATTGTCAAACACGTTTTTCTTATACTCACCACGAAAATACTAGAAGGATGCGTTCCAAAGCTTTAGGCTGAAATCTTACTTGTGCCTTACATTAAGATATATTTGAAGGCAGAAGCACACTCAAATATTTAAATATACTGAATTTAGGAAATATCAGGCAATCTTCATGGTCAATTTGATTCTTATTCTCAAAAAATAGGAAGAAAGGGGACAAAGGCGAACAAGGTTGCTGTTTTTGTTTTAACTTCAACAAAAAATTAAAATATTCGTCATATTTTATTGCATTCCATAAACAAATTCTTGTCTCACAACTCAAAAAGTGTAGTTTGCAGCCAAAACAAACAAAAATGAACCGCAAAATTGTACGGTGTTTTCATACTTCATTTTCCATCGTTTAATCTCTAGGCCGTGTGCGAATTGGATGAACTGTGGTTAAAAATGGATGAATTTTTAACCATTTCTGTCATAATTTAACTTGCTCCGCAGCTAGTCAAATTTGATTCAATGCGAAATGTCAAAATTTAACCAAACGTCAAGTTTTAACCCATTTTTAACTGAATTCGCACACGGCCTGTGTGTCATAAGTGGCCAAGAGACTGTTTCCAAAAACGAATACAACAAAATCATTTCTTGTTATTAGTTTAGCTTCATACAAAAAGTAAAAAAGTGATATTTTAAAAGCCCTTCATCTTGATGCCTCAGTGTTGGAAAATAATGCTTAAACATTTTGATTGTTAGTATGAATGAAAATAAGAAAAATATTTTTCTTACTTTACCAAAATATACAGAAATTTATTGTTCTGATTTAGCGTGTTTGTGTTTTGTGCACAATTTCTACTACCGTCAATCTTTGAAAATGAAACTTCACGAACAATCTCTACGCCAAATCAAACAAAAGATAAAAAAGCCCAATTAAAACACTTAAAAATTAACTTTAAAATACAATTGATCATTTCTTCATAATTCTACGCCTTTTTATTTTATAGCGTTTTACTAACCCAATTTTACTCTATTTGTGAACACATCCTTCAACTCACCTTATTTTTCAAAAAATTCAAATTTAACTGCCAAATTTTTTCCCCTTTGGTGAATAGACGGATTGAAAGAATGTATTAGTGAAAACACGCACACATCTTAGCAATCCGTAAATTTTAGCTTGTAGGCAACTGTCATTTTGACAGCTTTGTTTCCCATCTCCTTACCTTATATCATCTCTGTAACAAATATCGTCCTGATGCTAGCCTTGTTTTGATTGTTTTCGGACGGAAGGGAATGAGAGAGAGTTTCAATTATTATTATTGCACGTTGATTTTGGTTCAATTTCCATGGCATTATGAACACACTTACAACGGAGAAAAGAAGATTCTTATGTGTTCCTTTCCGCAGTTACTATAGTGAAAACGACAAAAAAAAAATCTATACAATCAAGGGTACAAACACATAAAAAAAAGTTCGTGTGTTATTTATACACAGATTAGATTGCAAATTCTATCCACCCCTACATAAATTGCAATCCCTAAGGCTTGATGTCATGGTATCCTTGGACTACTTGTTAAATATTCATTTCAGTATCGTCATCGTATCTATTTTGAGGATTCAATTTTCTTTGAGGACAATTTATTTATGACCACCTGTTTGGAAGAATAAGTGTGTTTGGAGAGTGATTCTCTGGGCACAATCATGTCAATGTGCTTACTTCTAGGCATTTGATTTCGGATTCCGAGTGGTATAATATGTCCCAGAAGCATTGTAGGTTAGGTTAGGTTATATGGGCTGACAGTTGATGTTATTACCGTCACACTTAGATCAATGTAGATCCATTGTGATACCCTGAAGTGTTGTAACTTCTGAAAAAGTGATTTAACCTATGAATTCTATGGTTGATCAAGCCATTTGGTGGACTTGATAAAGTTCAATAGGCGGTTGCCTGGGAGTTCAGATAGTTCTTCTAGTTCATTAAAGAAATAGTTGCCTAAGAATTTTGATCTAGTACGACAGAGTGCTGGACAGTGGCATAGGAAGTGAGCCGTATTTTCGTGCTCTTCCTCATCGCCACAGCCTCTGCAAATGTCGTCCGTACTAAGCCCCATCTTCTTTTTGTGGTAGCCAAGTAGGTTATGTCCCGTTATCACACTTATGAGGGATCTTAGGGACGGTTTTTTAAGAAGTAAAATCTTGTTGGATTTCTTCTTGTCATAGTGAGGCCAGAGTTTCCTGGTGTTACCGCAGGTTTCTAGTAGGTTCCATCTATCATTTGCTTTTTGAATGATATTATTACTAATATTTCTTTTTAATTCGCATTGAGGGATTCTGATGTTATGGTCTATGAGAGAGGGGTCAAGTACCGAGCCTTCTCTTGCAAGCTCATCCGCTTTTTCGTTTCCTGGCACACCACTGTGACCGGGAACCCAGCAGAGTCTTACGTTGTGCTGCATACCAAGAACCCTTAGCTCTTCGCGACAGCAAGAAACAAGCCTTGACTTGATTTGCGTGGCAGAGATCGCTTTTATTGCTGCTTTGCTATCAATGAAAAAGGTGATATCAGCGTGTGGTATCGCCATCATGGATATTTGATTAGCAGCGTTTTTCACTGCCAAGATCTCAGCTTGGAAGACGCTGCTATGGTCAGGAAGTCTGAATGAACTGGCAAGGCTTAGATTTTCTGAGTAGAAACCTGCCCCTACTCCAGTAACCATTTTTGAACCATCGGTAAAGATGGTAAAGTTCGATTCATTAGTGTAGGGTACACTGTTTTCCCAATCTTCTCTATTAGGGAAGCTGGTAGTAAAGTTTTTGTTGAAGTCTAGATAAGGGGTCATGTAATCAGTACGAACGTTATTGCCAACGTATTTTGTAAGGATCGTGGTATGGCCGTGTTGACTAGATCTCCAAATGTTGGTCTGACTAAGTCGAAGAGCGCTGTTTGCTGCTGATTCTTGTGCAAACAAGTCTATGGGGGTGAGATTTAGGATCGCTTCAAGACCCGCAGTTGGGGTAGTCCTCATCACCCCGTAGTGCTAATGCATGCCATTCTTTGTACTTTGGTAAGGGTTTTTAAGTTCGTGGATTTCTCCAGAGCTTGCCACCAAACCAAACTGCCATAAGTTAGAATGGGTCTAACTATGGCCGTGTACTTCCACATGATTATCTTAGGATTTGGTCCCCAGTTTCTACCAAGAATCCTATTACACGAGTAGAGTGCAATCATGGCCTTCTTATACCTTTCTTGTGTGTTTGGACCCCAGTTGAGTTTCTTATCCAAGATAACTCCAAGATATCTCGCTTTTTCCGAGAGTTTAAGTGGGGTGTTGTCAATTTTTGGTAGTTCGAAAGAAGGGATTTTCCTTCTATTGGTGAAAAGTACCAGTTCTGTTTTCTGGGGGTTTACTTTAAGACCGCATTTCTTAGTCCAGTTACTGACTGTAGTTAATGCGTTTTCTAATTGCTCGCTTACAGTGGTTAGGTATTTTCCCGTCGCCAGAAGCGCTAAATCATCGGCATATGCTACAACTCTAACACCACTGTTCTTGAGCTTGATGAGAATTTCGTTCATCACCAAAGTCCAGAGAAGAGGTGAGAGTATTCCACCCTGAGGGGTTCCTCTAGATGTGTACATTTTAATATCGGAGTTACCTAACTTAGAGTGGATCTGTCTGTTTTTCAACATACACGTGATCCATCTTATGAGTGGGGGTTCTATTTTAAGATTAGTGAGTGCATTTTCTATGGCACTGTTGTGAACATTGTTGAATGCTCCTTCGATATCAAGAAAAGATGCAAGGGTGTATTCTTTTACCGCAAGCGACTTCTCTATTGTTCTAACTGCACAGTGTAGGGCCGTCTCTACACTTTTGCCTTTTGTGTAGGCGTGCTGAAAAGGTGATATAGCTTCCGGCTTTAGGTAGCTACGGATATGCATATCGATTAGTCTCTCGAGTGTTTTAAGTGCAAAAGAGGTTAGACTGATTGGTCTGAAATCTTTTGGTTCTGTATGACTGGGCTTGCCAGCTTTTGGTATAAAGACGACTTTGACTTCCCGCCACTTCTTTGGAGATTTATAAGGAGAGAAGGAGTTAATAGCCCACATTAACTTTTCTTCCGTTATAATTTCCCCAGGTATTTCAAGAGCCGAGTATATGATGTTTGTTGACTCGTTATCTAAGTCTGCATTACATCCTGGAAAGTGTGTTTGAACCAGGAGTTTTAGACTTTCTTGACAGGATTCTGTTCATTGGTTATCAGGTCCTTTTAAAGAGCCTATGGGTGTATTAACTTTGGAGAGGATCTTCCTTAGTCTCGCTGAATGATTTGTACATTCGATGCTACTACAGAAGTTTCTCCATGAGCTACGTTTCGCCCTTTGCGTTTCTGACTTAAATTTTCTTTGACTGGTTTTGTAACCTTCCCAATCCCTTTCTATTCCGGTGCGTTTAGCCCGATTAAAAAGTTTCCTAGTTTCTTTTCTGATAAGGCTGAGCTCAGCAGTCCACCAGGGCGGTTTATTACTTTTCTTCGCCGTTGTGATGAGAGGACAGCTTTTGTCAAAGGCATTCTGTAGAATTCCCGTGAATTCTGTAGTAAGTTCATCTAAGCTATCTATGCTAAGCTTTGTATCGGTGCTAAGCTGACCTATATTCTCAATAATTTCATTGTTGAAGATATACCAATTGGTACGTTTGTTATTTCTAAACGGCTTGTGTGCCCGATTAATATCAGGGATACGAAATTCAATTAGACGATGGTCTGCAAAGGAAGCATCATCTAATACTTTCCACTGTTCTACCTGACAAGTGTTTGAATTGCTTGTTAAGGTGATATCGAGTACCTCTTTTCGGTTTTTAGTAACGAAGGTTGGAGTGTTACCTCTGTTAGCTACTAGAAGGTTGTTCTCAATAATAAATTCAAAAAGGGATTCGCCCCTAGTGTTAGTATCGGTACTTCCCCACTGATGTGAGTTGGAGTCGCACCCTACGACTACGTCAAAGTTGTTCTTACTTGCAAAGGATATCAATAGATTTGTGATATCGGCTGGTGGTCCTTCCGTACCGTCATACGGCATGTACGTTGAAGAAAGAATGAGCGTTGGGAGCCCTTCTCGCTCCAGTCTTACCGCTGTTTGGTCACTATTGCTGTAAGTAGTCAGAAGAAAAAGATTAGACTGTTTCCTTGCTACAATGCATGTTCTGGGATTACTGTTTCGGCTGTCAAGGTTGGGCTTGTACAGCAGAAGTTCTCTCGAATGTAGTCCCTTAATTTTGCCGCCTGATACCCAGGGTTCCTGTATAAGGGCTACATCGTACTGTCTACTCTCCATGAGGTAGACGAGGTTAGCGCTGGCGGCTTTACTGTGTTGGAGATTGATTTGTAAAATTCTCAATTCCATCATAAAATAAAGTACTTGTTCAACGCTTTACTAACCTGTTTCTTTTTGTTGGCAATCAACCTCAACTTGCATCGGGTTATCCCGACACGCACTTTGAAGTCTACTTTCCTGAGAAGTGGAATAGACTTTTGAGTCAGCCTGACTTCCACCTCGGTGCCTTCCTTGGTCTTTTCCATTTTTACAATCTCCCAGTCTTGGCTAAGGAGATCACTATTCAGAGATAGGATGTATCTCTCTAGCCGTTCGCTGGGGATGGTGGGGCCTTTGACCACTAGTTTTCCTACTGGTCTGCACAGCTCCTTAATTTGTTTCACCTCAATGAGGCGAAGATCGGCGCCTTGCCATGGAGCTGACGTGTTTTTGATGAACTCTCGCAGCCACTCGAGAGTCACGTCATTCTCACAGTTCATCACCTTGGAACCATGAGTTGTCGTGAGGTTGCCGAAGAGTGGCACTTGCCTACTCTTAACGATGGCCTCGTTGACTTCCTCAAGGATCCTTAGTTCAAGGAGTTGCCATTCGTCTTCGGTTAGTCTACGCGTGGGTTTACCATAATCAGCTAAAGCGACTTGGTGACCCTTCACGATAGCCCGAGATGTCTTTATCCTCTTCGCTGCTGTGTGTGGCGAGGAGGTTGTTGGGGAGTTGCTGACATTCCTAGCTCTTTTCGAGGGGCCTGGCGCTTCTTGTTGAGAAACCGCCTTGTCAGCCGGACTTTCTGACGTTGTTTCCAAACGGAGCTTGGACTTTTCAAACGCTGTCCTTTCCTTAGCCGTAAGAGACTCAGGAGACCTTTTGGCAAACCGTCGAACAATCCTCTCAGCGTTGCGTTGCTGACGTCTTCGGATGTCGACTTCGTTAAGTGTGCCGGTTTTACGTTGTTTTGTCCTTTTTTGAATTACCGTAGCTAGGCTATCGATTGTCGTGTTATTCGTTTGGTTTTCGGGTTCGGATACGGAGGTTGTGTTGAGGTTGCCTTGTGAGCAATGGCCTACTAGGATACTCTCACACTCCCTTGTATCTTTACCCTCATCAGGGGAGCCTACCACATTCACTTGACTACTCGGACCCCTAGGTTCCGGGATTAGTTCGGCGGTTGAGGTTGACTCCCCGATGTGTGTCCTCCCGATTTGTTCCTTGCTGTTAGCCTTGTTTACAGCTTGCTCTTTGTTCGCTGGTTTTGAGGTTTTAGCACCAGACGTTGATGGGGAACACTCTTTCCCACGCTTGTAAATAGCGTAAGGAGTAGGCGGTCCCATCTGTGTCTTACCGCCCGAGTTTTCTGGAGAGGGGTGATTTGATGTCAGGTTGTCCTTAACCAAGACCTCCCTGTCCAGAAAAGCACGAGCGTTGTGCAGCCTCATCCTTTCCAATTCTGACATTTGGTTCCAGTCTAGTTTCCCAAGTCTTTTTATTGTTCGCTTACAGTTGGAGATTCTACTCCGCCTGGAAGTATTCGAAACGTTGGAGACGTTCGAGCTAGTGACTGAGGCGACCTCGCTGGCGTCATCGACGTCAGTCGCACTAGCTCCGTCAACCATGTCGAGTTTCAAGAAGGGGTCGAGGAGAAGATTTTCTTCCTCCTCAGTTAATGGAACGTGCTTCGATGAAGTGCTCATTTTGGTTTCTTTACTCTGCTTATTTTTTAAAACTGTTGGGAAAAATGAGGTGAAAAAGAAAAAGAAAAAGAAAAAAGAAAAAGAAAAAAGAAAAAGTTTCGAAAAAATAAGTAGGAATGTCATGAAAAATAAATAAATATGAAAAAATGATGTCACTGGCGACTTCTCCTCTCGATATTGAGATCGCGAGGCAAAGCCAAAGCCGGCAGTCGTGACTACTACCGACCTTTTAGCGTATATCCCCGCTATGGTTTTGTTCTTTATTTTTAATTCTTCCATATTTCATAGGGGTGGGCCTCTCTTAGTTTGCCCAAACCCTAGCTGGTAGTTTAGAAACTGCCCGAAAGCTAGAGACTGTTACTGGCCTGCTTGAGGTTTGAGTGTAAGCCTCCTCACCAACGTCAAGGTGGAGACCCGTCGAGGAGGAGAAGCATTGTAAGGTCACATTGAAGGTGTCGTCGTAAGGTAAATGTATATGCAGGTCGAATTTATTACTATTAGAGATATCGATGGTCAGCAAAGAAAATATTTAACCTTTTCTTTATATCGGCCTTTGATGTGTTACATTGAGTTAAGGTCAAATGTGTAAGTATAACATTGGTTTTCTTTCAAATGAACAGTTGGGGATATGCTATGGGTAGGGTAGACTGGGTACGGTTGAGACAATTTCGCTTTTATTGTCCATAACTTGGATTTCTGTAAACCGAGCGATGAAGTGGATATGTTCACTAAAAAAGCGGGTTTTCATCTACAACTGAAAATTAACTTTTGAGTCCTACGTGCATTATTTTATGAAAAACATGGAATTTAAAAAGACATCTTTTTTGTTGCAACCGTACCCATACCAAGGACGGCTGAAACAGCGACTGGGGTCAGTTGAAACAAACTGCGGAAATTAAATAACACTGATACTTTTAGGTGCTCTACTCTTTTCAGGTTCGACGAAAGATAATCCTTTGCACGCGCCAAATACCACTGTTCTTAAAGCGAATAACATTTAGCACTCAGCATTTGGTTATGTATGTATCTGTAAATATTAAACGCTCGTAAAAGTAAATCGGCAAAAAACAACAACGTAATTTCTTAATTTAATACAACACTATTATGGGTATAATTTCCTCAAAGAAATAATCAATAGAAGAAAATGAAATACATTCCTTATAAAAGGGCTATAAATAATTAATTAATAAATAATTAACATCTTTAACCATCACAAGTTCCCAGGGGCGAACGCAGGGGAGGGTTTTGGGGGTTGAAACCCCCTCCGAAATATGAGAATATGTACAGTAAACAAAATTTAATATCCATTATTGTTAAAAAAAAATTTAAAAAAAAAACAGAAATGGTACCTACAAAATTAATTTCCAAATCAAATTCTCAAACTATATATGTTAAACGAAAACTTTTAATAAATTTGCTACGATTGGTGCGTCCCAAATAACGGGATGGTTCGCTGTTGCCAAAAACTTTAGATTTCCTAATTTTCGTCGGTTTCGTTGTGCGTATGAAGGGAGATTTTCGCAATCAAATCTCATTTTTCTATGAAAATACCTACCATCAGCGCAATGACTTGCTTCTCTTTTTGACACACACCTTAAAAAATCAACACGTACGAATTACGAAATTAGGTTCGCCAATTCTGTATTCGTCATTTAGGGAATACCTAATGCAAACGAGCATGTTGCGTCGTTGCCCTGAACACACACAAAATCCAATTAAACTTTTTGTTTGTTTTCTCCGGACACAACACACAAGTCCATTGCTCTTATGAGAGAACACATACCGAAACCGACACGACAAAACGTTTTGTTCCCTCGTCGCGTCGTCGGTTGTAGTAAATACATGGAGTTGTATAGCAAAACACACCGAAGGCAGGCAACAAAGTTCAGCCTAAAAATGATGGGATCGACAACGGCAACTAGGAAATACGAAGAAATTGTTGAAATGCGACATAATTCTGAAACAAGATTTGGTAGCATATTTACAGCACCTAAGGAAATAGCTGATAAAATGGATTAACAATTGGTAGTTTCACGAATTATTGCCAAACAGACGAAACGAGACAGTTATTTGGGTGGTCCGGAAGAATATTTTCGTTGGTCTGTCTATGTTCCTTTTTTGGACCATTTGTTGGTTCAGCTAAAAAATCGGTTCGTCGACCATCGTTAATAATTTTCCAAAATTCAAAATATTTTGCCAGAAAAATTTTGCAAACTTGATGAAGAAGGCATGAAAAGAACTGTTGAGGTATTTGCTCATGCCTATGATACAGGAGGATGTTTGGATGATTTTCTCGCAGAAATGAGAATGTGGCGGAGGTAAAAATGTAATTCTTATTTCTTATAAAATCTTTAAAGTTGTCAGTCAGTGTTAAACGAACTATTGTTGCAGACATTGCTCAAGTATGTCAAATGAAAAACGGCCCGAAAACTTTATAGACACCTTAAATGTTTGCGATGCTTCTTTATATAAAACAGTTCATCGCTATATGCAAATTGGTGCGACCCTGCCAGTATCTGAGGCTACAAGTGAGCGATCTTTCTCATGCTTGCGCAGATTAAAGACTTATCTGCGATGCAAAACCTGATTTTACTTTACTTAACGTCTACAAGGAAATAGAAATCGATTTTGAGGATGTAATAAACATTAATTCAAAAGTACCAAGGCGCGCTTGGATATTTGTGAAATGTTCATGGTTAATAATGTCGTATTCAAAGATGATTTCTGTGAAAACAAAATTGGAAAAGCCTCATAGAAGAGTGGGAAAACTGGAAAAACCAAACAAAGGTCGGGAATAAGATTTTTTTTGCTTGGAATTTTTTTTGTTTCAAAATGGGTTTTTAAATGGAAAAATGAAAGTTCTTGATGAAAAACTCGGAAAACTCATTGGTTTTCAGAGGGAAAATTGCATAATATTGCAGGTGCATTGGTTTTGAAATGGAAATCTGGATAATTTCAAAATGGCTTTTCCAATGGAAAGTTCTTGATGTTTGATGAAAAACTTGGAAAAAGGAAAAATTGTTATTGTAGGTGCACAGATTTTTAAATGGAAAATGTTTTATTGGGAATTCGGAAAACCCTGCGAGAGCACGAATAACTTCAAGACCTAAAATCAAGTTTTTGCATGGAATTTAAGGTGCATTGTCTTGTTTGTATGTCCGGTAGGGACTCCTCAATCCGTAATGTATTTTTATAAAATGTTCACTGTATGGATATAGTCTGAATAAAAACAAATCGTACGGGAAATCGTACAATCGTACGGGAAATTCAGCAAAGAAAGGGACAATCGTAAGCTGTTTGGAATTCTGATTTTTGTGAATAGTCACAAAACAAACCGGAAGAACGAGAAACACTTAAAAAAAATACAATATTTTGTGAAACCCTCCCCGAAATTTTTTTCTGCGTTCGCCCCTGCAAGTTCCTAAACCGAATGTGCTTTTACAAAACTTATGTCAAAATAATTATTACAATGTATTTAAATTCTTTGAAATAACTACTTATACTTTAATTTATAATGGCGTGCGTTGGGATAGATTGCTTTCTTATGTACTTAACATTACTACTACTAGCTTACTATTCACGAATGGCGCAGGGTCAGAAGTCCAGAGGCCAAAAGTCCATAATGGACTTTTGACCCACTTGGGTGGGTTAAAAGTCCATAATTTCATTATGATCTTTTGACCCACCTTAGTGAGTCAAAATTCCACAAAAAGTTGGGTCATAAGTCCATTATGCTTAAAAGAAAATTGATCAATAGTCCATAATCTAGTCAAACATAAAATAAATTTTTTTCAGAAGAAAAAAAAACAATGAATAAAAAAAAGAAAAACAAAAACGATATAATTGAATTCAAAAACCTTTGCAAAAAAACAAAATTTGTGCTATTTTTGACATTTTGCCTTCAAAATGGATAAAGCACTTCATTTTTGTTTCGCTTTGCATGCCGCGCATTCGCGCGAATTTTTTTATTTTCACTCCCCAAATTGTTTCTCTTTTTGGCAAAAAAAATTTCGGCAAGAGAAACCGCAAAGCGAGCTAAGCGAGCCGAATTTTTTTTTGCCAAACAGAGAAACAATTTGGGGAGTGCTTAAAACTGAGAAAAATGAACGCGAGCGATTCCTTTGGACTTGCATTCAGTAAATCACTAGACGTATCGCTTAATACATCCTAGTAAATCTACTTTTTGGAAAAATAAAGGTAAGAATAATAGTAGGAACTCACGTTTTGTTTTTGCTTTTATTTCATTTTTTAGTCATTAAGTGTGGTGAATTCAATTTTCCTGTAAGCCAATACCACAAACAATTTTGTGTAATGCTTTTTCTTTTAATGTCATATAAATTCCTTCGGCCCTAGGTTCCTGATGATTTCAGAGTTCAGACTATAATTGAAAACCTAGTTGGAGGAGTATATCATTTGTTCTGTTGCGCAGAAAAAAAAATTGTATGAAGAGTTAATATAGATAACTATTTGCAAGTCCGGTGTCATCCAAGTCTTCTTCAGAACGCCAATCACTTCTCACATGCAAAAGCAATAAATGAGAAAAAAAAATGTTCGTGCCAATATTAAACTTCTACTCAACTGAATGTCACACCTCACACGTTACAAATTGTGTTTATCTTTTGGTTCGTCTGTAAACACAAAGTGTAAATTACACGTGAATTAATATATAGATATTTTTCTCTCGCCAATATTATTTGACAATGATAAAAACAAATACTTACAAACATAAAACAAAGAAAAAAACAATAATATAAGCAAGGCAAAAAAATCATCGTTTTACTTCCTCCAGTTGACTTCCTGCACTGGTTAAAGCAGTGTTATGGGGTGGCATGCGGCAGAGGCAATGGCAACACATCAAATCGAAACAGGATACAAAAATACCGAAGGATTCTTTTTGTGCCGTGCGAGTGTGTGTGTGGAATGTAAGGGTGTCAGGGTAACACTTTGACTCTGCTGTATATTACATTGTTTAAAATATGCAGCAAATTCTCGGGTTTAACAATGAAACTTTGAGGACGAGTAAATGTGTTGGGAAAATCGAGAATGCAATTGAATATCCCCTCTTGGGTGGAAAAAGAGTAAAACACAGTTTACAAAACAAAAAGAATTACGTTCGATCGAGTGCATATTCTTTGCTATGTTCAATCGAGTTTGAAATTCATGTTAAACAATCAGTGTGACGAGTGCCAGAATATTATCTGTGAAGACTGGAGAGGTTGGTAGTTGGTACATAAAGGGCGATGTACAATATTCTGGGGGGTGAAAAAGAACTGAGTATTGACTCTTTGAATGGTTGATATTAGAGCCAGGAATAACAGCAGTACATCAGAGAGAGAATTTGAATACACATGTCAATGGTGTGGCGTGTTCGAAAAAAGTGTGTGGGGTTAATGTGGTTAGGATTTGTTTGCGATCGGTATGTACTAATTCGCTTCGAATTTTTAGGATATTAAAAGAAGGTGCTTTGGAATATGACCGAATATCCTAAATATTTGTGTTTTCGAGTCATTTTTGGTAACCTTAAACCAAGTAATTTAGATTTTTGGAAAATATTACTATGGTTACATTTTGTTTTTAGCAACAATTTGATTTATTTAAAAATTTGAGAACATTTTGGACGTTTCTGAAAGTGTTTTATCTGGTCAATATGACGGTTAATAACGGTTAATACAGTGCAAAATTTTATTTTATTTTTAGAGCGAAGACAAACAACAGCAAAATTCTGTCGAGTCCTACCCTATCCCACGGCAACTAGATCATAGAAAAGTAATGGAATTTTGACCTGTAGAGACAATACAAACGCTTTTTCTGTGTCCAAGAGCAGGATGCCACGTAGTTCATCCAGTTCGGATGAGCGACAATTTTTATTTTTGTCTGCACATAACAAAACAATTAGGAACAAAAAAAATTAACGAAACTCATTATCACTGGATTTTATTAATTAAATAACTTTTTCTTATTAAATACGTGTTGATGTCAATCACGTTTATCGTCTGGTTTTATTGTGTTGTGAAAATAGCAGCTCAAAGAGATCATCACTTTAGCGACAAGTCACACGTGTGACATATTAAATCACTTTCGGACAACAGGTGTCACACGTCTAACGCAGATGTCTCAACGCATTTATTCCAGCTTCTTAAAAAAAATCTATTGAAACTTTTTTTGATTTGAGAATCTTTTTCTTATGTCACATGGTTATTCTGGAAAAGAGCTGCCATCCCACTTCGGAGGGTAAGATTGCCTGGTGAGGAAAGTATTTCAACGTTAATTAAATTTTCTTTCTTAACATTCGAAGATTGAAATATCTTACCCTGAAGGATACGAAATCAATATCTTTTTGATCCCCTTCAGGTGGCCCTTAGCTGAAACGTAAGGTTTTCTGAGATAAGCGAATCTATTCACCATGACAACACAGAAAGTAAAGCGCCATCATTATCCTCCATTTCCAAGTTCGCTTCAATCAAACGTGACACAGCAGCTAAAGATAAGATTATGTAGACCATTGACGGGCTTGGTTCTCAATCTCGTTGAATGGACTCAAATGTTCAAGCAAATATTTAGCGTCTGTTTGCGTAATTTGATAAAACCCTTGTTCTATGTAATGACACGGAAACTTTGGACATTAGCAGCAACCTTCTGTTGGGAAAAATAAATTGAATATCAGCAACCAACCATCAATTTTGTTGTTTGTATAGAATTTATAGAACAGCTTGAGTAAGCAAGTTTTTCAAGGTTTTGCTTAGACTATTTTCGAAGTGCTATTGCACATTTGCTCATTGAACTGCTTATTGAATTTATTACACGAATAATTCTAATTTAGTTTCGATAACATCTATTCTTCAAGTGTTAGGTTCATAATTACATTTAAAAAAAAAGTGTGAAGTAAGATCTGCACTTTGCATAACTTTTTTTTCTTCCAAATTCGAAAGCGAAGATCTACGACGTGCTGATGAAAACAACAATATGAAGCTTCTACTCGTTTTCTAAATTTGCAAAGTGGCAGACAAACACCGACTAAGAGCGAAGGATGTATGTGGATGAATGGTTTTATGCTAATTTACGGCTGTGATGCATTCTTCCTGTCAACAGGAACCATTACTGTGCAATTAAGCACATGTTTATGTGTCATGTGGGTGTTGCAGAAGATGCCATGAAGAACTATATCTAAATGCATACTTATACTTGTGAGAACGAACATTGTTGCCGGAGTGTGTAAAATTTGCATAAATGTATCTATACAGCTGGCTGGAGGTGCAGATATGCAGATGCAAATGCTTTGTTTTGCAAATGGAAAATGACGGAACAAAAGTCGGAGATAAAGTTTATTATGCGAATGAAGATGACATCGAATTATGGGTGGAAACAATGTTAAAGCAAACCGTGTTCGAATTAAGCAACTGTTTGAGATGTGAAGACAATTGATGGAATTAATATTATTCAAGAACTTGTGTTTTTCTTGCGAAACAGTAAAGATAGTGACACTCTTAGATTCTTTTAACGTTTTCAAATAAGATTTTTAGAAAAGTCCTTTTTGAAAACAGATGTATGTTTGTTTTCTAAGATGTTTGCAAAAAACAAACGTAAACTTTTGCATGCAAAAAAAAAAAATCAAAAATTCTTAATTTTTGGAAGAAAAGCAATACTATTTAATGCTTTTCAGGATTTCGATAGTGCAATCGCTAAACACCGTCCGCCCTTTTCAATGTAAACCTTGTTGAGTTTGGAATGGTGATCTAAGATGTTCCTAACATTTCCTCTCGTTCTTGCCAAGTTTTAAGATTTTGAATAATAAGAAACAAAAGTTACTTTTGTAATCTGCAAGACCGGTTTCTTTGTCCTAACAAACGTGTTTACAAGAAAGCGGTAATCTTGGAGAAAAACAAAAAGTTTTTAATATCGCATTTCAAAAGGGTTAGTTTGTACTCTCTACAAACAAAAGCTTTTTTTGTCGTATCCTGCACAGGCATAGATAACACAACCGAAACGAAGAAAAGTTTTCTTTACCCATCACTTCTACGCACACATATGCAGCTGCAACTATAGTAAAAAAAAAACTTTTAAATTATTCACCCAAGTGCATCCAAAGCAGCAACGAAATATGTACTTGTTTGTAATACATATACAAGCCATTTCGGGTCGAACATTAACATCCGCTTGATGCTATACAAAACATCATCCCAGGCAAAATACACTCCCGATTCATTTTCTTGGCTAAGGACCAAGTTTATCATTTCGCACAACCACCAAAAACGTGTATACAATGTGTATCACTAACCAATAAGAATCAACCCCAGGAAGATATATTTACAGAAGAAACAAGTACTCTTACCCAAACCATTGCTTAACGGTTTCTTTCGCACACTTGATAAATAATCAAAAAATAATTTTCGCCTTGTTATCGTGCCAAGAAAAACTTGACTCTGGGGAAAAGAACCAACCACTTCGAAGACGCAGGGCTCTTCTTATTAAATTATTCCATGGATGATGCTACCTGCTTTGCAAACACGACCAGCCATCACAGGAATCCCACGTATATAAACGAACCATGCCAAAAGACGGAACCGAGACCGACACGAGAGAAAAACAAATATTTTATTTATGGGTGTCTCAATGGGGATTCTAGAAAGCTGAACATCCTGTTCCCACTCTCCGTCCACAATGAAGAATCTTCTTATTTCGGCTATGCTGTCTATCCAACAACCCACTTGAATATACGTGATCTGAAACTTCAGAGCCAATAATTTGGTAATCAATTACTGATATTTGCCAACCACTAACACTGACGTGATCAATAAACTGCGAATTAGTCGAGTGCCGAGTAAAAAAAGGCAACACGCACTAAATACTCGTCTACTACATTGAAGCATACGTATAGCGTATAGCTTAATCTGCCTGAGTGTTTGCTTAATGGCCTGCCCGAATTTCTGTTTCTTCTCGTACGATGTTACATTGTCGGGGGTGCTGCCAACAACCGCCATGCCACCCGCGAATAAATTATCATTTCATATATCATTTGTGCAATGTCAAAATGTCATGTGTAATATTTCACCATTATTTTCTCCTTATCTTCCGACCACGCTATTAAAACCGTGACAACGAAGTCGCACAAGAAACAAGGATGAATGCACGCAAGTCCTTGCGCTTTCTTAAAACGAAAAAAAAAAGAAACTTGTACTTTTTTTTTGCTCCATCCGATGATATGGAGCATAAGAAAGAGATGGCTCTTTGCAGTGACATGTGGGTTTTACGCATTATAAACTGTCGACATACCAGAGACTTTCACGGCTTGAAAGAGTAACACCATAGGGAAATGGCTGTGAACAGGGGACGAAGACGTTGCTGTCGCGGTTCTCTCTTCAAATTTATAACTTATCAGCTTAATATGAAACTGACATTAGGCGTGTTTTTTTGCACGCGTATATACGCTTAAAAAAATATTTACATGTAAAATGCAACAACAACACATTTCTATATCCGCTTAGTAAGCGGCGATAATTATCCACGCTAATGAAATAAGCGGATATAAAAACAGTGCTTCCATATATCTTTTTCACTCTCTGCGATGAATTTTCAAAACTTCATTTCGAAATTCATTCCATTTTACATACAGATCCGAGCAAGCTAGAATTTTGTTGTTTTTTATTTGTTGTTTTTCTTACTACACAAAACACAAAGTAATGATCTGTGTATTTAACACACAGAACAAAATCACGTTGACCTTTTGTATGTGTCATCTTCCATTCTCTTGGTTTGCTTCTTTGAGCAGGAGATTTTTTTTGTTCTCTGTTCACAAACGCATTACAACAGGGCTGGTCTGCAATTGAATGGGTAATCTCAGGGGTGCCAGGCGAAAAATGATTGAATCAAGATTATATTGGTTGTGCATCAATTCTTTTTTTGGACTACATGGTGTTTTAACGTTCAAGGTGTACACGCACGGTTTAATTTTTTTTATTTTTCGTTACATTTTCTTCATTTTTCATCCTTAATTCATCATATTTATTGTCCTTTTTCGGGTCGTATTCGAAAGCGCGTTCTATGAACAACTTGATCAAGCGTTAAAAAGCATAAGAAATTGTGTAGCGCCTAACGATCACCAACAAAAATAAATGCGCCCCTGAACTCGAGTTTTTGTATTTTTTGACAGATGAAACTACAAAAGAATATTTGACCAATTACAGCTCAGCATTTGAAAAGTGATGCCAAAATTACTAAAACAATAAAATTGTCGTTTTTTTGTACACTGTTCATTTTAAGCGTATATACGCGTGCAAAAAAACACACCTATATATCATGAGCTGTACTGCTTTTATGGAAATTGAAATCAAGTGTTTTGTGTGTCCCTGTTTTTGTTTTTTTTTTTGTTCTTTTCAAGAAACTCTTTTAAGCTGCCCGAAATGGTTATAAATTCTTATTTTGTTTTTGAATGTGCGGTTTAGTCGTGTATCTCTTGTTCAAAAGTATGCAAATTTTAATAAATTACGGTCTGCGAGAGGTTCTATGGTTTTCATCTTAAAGATGAATTCTTTGACGCCGTGCACATAAAATTTATTTAAGACGTTGAATAATAGTCTTACATTAGTATTGCATATAGTATACATTGCTTTTCTATATTATGGTGCTATTCCATTTTCAAAAAAGGGTGGATATGCCTTCCCCTTCAAAGGCGGCGGCGTACCTACAGTTTCTCTACATAATCGGCGAGCAACAAACAAATACAGTTTGCAAGCAGGAAACATCAGTTCGTAATAATATATTATGAAGTTTTTAGGTTCGGTCTTCCTGGCGGCTGGAGACAATGATTTTTCACACTGCACTACAATACTACATCAACATGCTCTTACAGCTCCTTTAATTCCATGTCAAATCTTCTTCCCTCTGTTAAATCTTATTACCTATTCGCTTCTTGACTGCTCTAATTTTATAAGGAACATTGCCCGAGCATATTTTTATCAAAATACATGTATTTGTTTTCAGATAATTATCACTTTACCACTTTACTATTGTGTTTATTTGGGTTTTGATTCGATAATGATCCGTGCCGGCTTTCTATGTATTTGCAGAACAAATAATTTACTACAGCAAAGGGCATATTTTTATAATTTTTGTTTTACTTATACCTAAACAAAGCGTAGTAGACATTATCCAATCATCGTCTTTAGCTGTGACAAATTAAAAAATAAAAATAAAAAACGTAGAAAAAAACAACCACCGCAAGAAAAAAGATAAATACAAGAAATTGTAAGGTCGTGAGTAGTGTCAGTGTGATACCCAGGGTTGGCAATGTTTTAAACATTTGTTTTAAACAAATGTTTAAAACACTGTTTAAAACACAACATAAAAAAAACAATTTGTTTAAAACATAAACTGTTTAATAGCCTTTTCCCACCGACTTGATTTAGCTTTTTTGATTTATATTATTTATTTTCTCAATAATGGCTCAAAACGCAAACAACATCCCAGTGCCAATTACTTTCATTGACAAATCCTCCTCCACGGACGACCTTGAAACGCCACCTACGTTAAGCTCGCAGACCCTTAAGTCCACAGCCGAAAATCCTAAAAATTCAAAAAAGAGAGGACGAGAACAAGCTTCTACATCAATTAATGCAGGCCCAGCTTCAAAAAAGGCAAATTTGAGGAGTAACAAAGTAGCAGCTGAGCCTGATAATCCTCCATCAAACGAGTTGAACAGTGGAAATAATGATGCCCAATCTCCTTCAATAATTTCAGACCTAATTTCAGACCTTCCTTCAACAAGCCTTGCATCGGTTCAAACTTCAACTACTTCCCAAAAATCCCTTACGTCTGTACCTAGGCCCAAAACAATATTTGTATCACGCTTATTGCCCAATACTGAACCAGATGACGTATTGAATCATCTAGTAGAATGTAAGGTTTTACCTAACACTATTCATGCTAAATGTCAAAAAATAAGTAAACCAAATAGTTTTGTGGCATCTTTCAAAATAACCGCGCCAAATTCTCTTTTTGAAAGCATTTTAAATTGTTCATGGCCACCAAACACTTTGGTAAAAGAATTTATTATTCCCAACAGACGGAAAAAAAATTTACTTCCCCTTACTCAAGAGGACCCAAAAAACTGCAAAGGATCTCCCTCTACTACCAAAACGTAAGAGGACTTCGAAGTAAAACTACTTCAATTTTTAAAAATTCTCAAGCTTTTCCGCATGACGTGTTTGTATTTACGGAAACTTGGCTTAATGCCGCCATTCTTGATTCTGAACTCTTTGATAAAGAATTCTTAGTTTATAGGAAAGACCGTCATGTGGATGCTATGAATCTGGTTGGTGGGGGAGTTCTTATTGCAGTTCGAAACAGATTTTGTTCATCACAAATTATCTTCCCTTTCAATCTCTCAATAGAACTCTTGTGCATCAAAGTGACCATACAATCAATAGTCTTTTTTATTTTAAATGTGTATATCCCACCAAAAAGTCCTGTTTCAGTGTTTAATGAACTTTCGTCAGCAGTTGATTATGTCATAGAAATTGCTGGTTTTGAAAATAATATTCTCCTGTTAGGTGATTTTAATCTCCCAAACGTAGACTGGGTAACTTCAGACGACGAGTCTTATCTTGAAGCCTCCGCAAGTTCATCGCAACAGGAACTTCAATTTCTGGACAAAATTATTTCAGCTGACTTGCAACAAGTAAGCTGTATAAAGAACTCTATGCATCGGTTACTTGATTTAGTATTCTCATCAAATGCTGTTAGCACAGTAGTTGTTGAATCTTCCTCTGCTATATCTAATATAGACAAATATCACCCATCTCTTGACATTTTCTTTGACTTGAGCGGTCATTTACTAGAAAATAGTAATTCTCACGACTGTTCGTATAAATATGACTTCCGCAGAGCTAATTTTCAACAGCTTTCGGATAGTTTAAGTAGATTCGGTATTGAGAATATACCGCTCTTAAATGACATCGACGCAACTATCTCAAGCTTTTACACTGTCATGATGAGATCCATTGACGAAATAGTACCCAAAAAAAGAAGTTTTAACTCAAATAACTCCAGTCATCCTTGGTATACGAAAGAACTGAAAAGCCTTCGTAATAGAAGGAACAAGGCTTGGAAAAATTATATCGGTTTTATGACATTGGAGAACCAAGTAGTTTATATCTCCCTTTTCGAAGAGTTCAAAAATCTCTCTTTTAATCTTTACAATGAATATCTCATAAATATGGGAAATTCACTTAAACAGGACCCTAAAAGTTTTTGGAATTTTGTCAATTCTAAAAAGAAATGTGATGTTTATCCGTTAAACTTCAAATACAACAATACTGTTTTGAACTGTAATTCTGAAATCTGTGATGCTTTTGCAAGTAGTTTTAGTCAGTCTTTCATCGATACTCCCGTATCTGTGGATACTGATTTCTTTGATTATCTGCGAAACTGTCCCCAAGTAACTTTCAACAATGTTCTTATCGACTTCGATAAACTTGTTAATTGTATGTGCCTTCTTAAGGAAGACTATTCTTTTGGTCCCGATGGTATTCCACCTATTGTTTTAAAAAAATGTAGGACGGTTTTGGCCTTGCCTCTACGTAATATTTTTGAATTGTCATTAAAACTAGGAAAATTCCCTAGCATGTGGAAAACTGCTTACATAACACCTGTATTCAAGAAAGGAGACAAGTCTGATATTACAAATTATAGGCCTATATCTAAACTGTCTTGCATTCCAAAGCTTTTTGAGCAAGTTGTTTGTGATAATTTAGTCTTTTACACCAAAAATATCATATGCTTTGAACAACATGGCTTTATGCAGAAACGTTCAACGGTGACAAACCTTCTTGAATTTTTGCATAAATGTTTAAATTCCGTAGAAAGTGGAAAGGAAGTTGATTGCGTTTACACCGATTTTTCAAAAGCGTTTGATCAACTTTCTCATACTATTATCAAGTTTAAATTGAATTCATATGGCTTTCCTCCAGGGTTCGTCAAATGGATTTCTTCTTATCTTGATAATAGATCCTACCAAGTAAAGTTCAGAAACTCTTACTCAAAATCTTTCATCGCCAAGTCGGGTGTACCACAAGGTAGTCATCTAGGGCCCCTTTTATTTATTTTAGCTATTAACGATGCACCGCTAAGTGTTCGTAATAGTAAAATTCTTATCTTTGCAGATGATATGAAGATCTTCAAAAATATTTCATGCAATGAAGATCGCATTCAACTGCAAGATGATATTAATAAGTTTGTTGTATGGTGTGAAAAGAATAATTTAAATCTTAACCCAGGAAAATGTCAGACAATGACAATTTCAAAAAAGCGGAATCCCACATCATATAATTATGTTATCTCCCAACACATCTTATCCCGTGTCTTCAAGGTTAGGGACCTAGGAGTTCTTTTCACATCCAATTTAGATTTTTCAGAACACATTAACAACATCGTCAACAAAGCTAACTCAATGTTAGGATTTATTAAGCGTTGGTCCAAGGAATTTCTTGACCCTAACGTTACCTTTAGCTTGTACAACAGTTTAGTTCGACCCCATCTCGAATATGCATCACAAGTTTGGTCTCCTCATTATGAGATACATATTGAGAGACTAGAATCAGTTCAACGAAATTTTACACGTTTCGCCTTTAAAGGGCTTCAATGGATTGACCCCAATAATATCCCTTCTTATGATGATCGACTTGCATTTTTCCAGATGCAAAAACTTTGTCAAAGGAGAACAAATAATGATATTGTTTTCCTTCATCAAATTATTACTGGTGTCACTGATGCTCCAGATATTCTAAATTCTATCCTCTTTAATTATCGAGGTGGAGATCATAATTTGCGTTCTCATAGTTTGATTAAAGTTCCTAAACATAGAACAAACTATGGAATGCATGAGCCACTGACAAGAATGAGTAAGCTTTTGAATGCGAATGAAAACTTATTTGATTTTCATATCAATAAATACATTTTAAAACAAATTCTTAAGACCAGTGTACCACGTTCTTAAATATCTTTTTTTGTATTTGTAAATTTGTATGTTGTCTTTTCATGTTTTTTTTTTTTTTTCATTTGTTTAAAAAAAAAAGAAACTGACTCTTATTTTGATATTTGTTTTTTTTTGTTTTTTTTTTTTTATTTTATTTTCTTTTACTAACTTGACAAGTGTCTTCTACACGCGTATTTGCTTTTTTCTTTGTTTCTTTCATGTTTTATAAATTTTTTGACTTTAAAATTTTAAAATTTTTTATTTTAAAATTTTGCATTTTTTTCTTTTATTTTTACTTTTTGTAATATTTTAATTTAAAATTTTGTTTTTCCTTTATACCTGCTTGCATTAAGCAGTCCCAAACTCTTATCTTCCAAATATTCGTATCGCCATAACTTTTTTTTTTTAATTCTATTTATTCCAAAGAATTTCAAATTAAGTGCCGATACGACTAACAACCGTAACTGTTAATCGTACTCGGTGAAAATGGACCCCAGCGCGTGCGGTATCTGGGGGGGAAAGAGGCGTGGGATTAAAAAAAAAAAAAAAATAAATCAAGAAAGCGTTCCCACTGAACTTTTTACTTAATTTAGCTTGACATTTATCACAATCTTGGCATTTTTTTGAATTTTTCAATAAAATATATCAATATATGACACAAAAATTGAATTTTTACTGTCAAAAAGAAAAAAGAATACACCGGGAGCCCTCAATCCTAAAAGTGCACTTACACGGATTAAAAAATTTCTTATATTAAAAGATAGTTTATAGAAATACCAACAAATTAAGCCCGGTATGACGAGGCCTATCCTGGCACCAGTATTTTTTGCATTTTTTTGCATTATTAATAATTTGCACTTATCGCGGATTTTAATTTTAAATAGCGCATATTATTGGAAATTTAATGTGCTTTCAGGAAAAAATGGTATGACAGCTGCCATCCTGGCACCAATGTCTGTCATACCTATTTTAAAAACATATGAGTGACAAAATTTTAAAATAGGTATGACAGACATTGGTGCCAGGATGGCAGCTGTCATACCATTTTTTCCTGAAAGCACATTAAATTTCCAATAATATGCGCTAGTTAAAATTAAAATCCGCGATAAGTGCAAATTATTAATAATGCAAAAAAATGCAAAAAATACTGGTGCCAGGATAGGCCTCGTCATACCGGGCTTAATTTGTTGGTATTTCTATAAACTATCTTTTAATATAAGAAATTTTTTAATCCGTGTAAGTGCACTTTTAGGATTGAGGGCTCCCCGCCTAGAAATGAATTTGAAATGAATTTTATTCATTACTTGAGCATGAAATCATTCAGCCTGGAATCATCGAGGTGATTTATACCTAATTAAAAATAAAACAAGATAAATCACGTAATTAGAAATGATTGAAAATGTATGGCAAATCATGAAATTAATTATGTGATTTAGCTAAATCAAGTTAATTGAGCTAAATCACGTTGGTGGGAATAGGCTATAAAACTGTTTTAAACTGTTTAAAACACATAAAAAAAAAAACAAGTAATATCATTGCTCATCCGACGTTTTAAATTTGGTTGTTTCTTGCAAAACACATCACACACCACCTTACTTTGATTTTACGTTTTTTTTTGCATGAAGCATGACACATTTGTCGACAACAACAAATATAGACCTTATTTACTCGGTCATCGGTCCCATTTGAAGGATTCGAATGCACTCGCCTAAGCAAAGAACTCATAGTCTTTAGTTTTACACCATCAACATCGGTCGGTCCGAACTCCGAAATAACTGTAGCTGCGACCGAAAAATAGCAAGGCATAACTAACATATCAAACAAAGACAACGTGCGTCGGCGTCGTCGTCGTTGGTCCTTTCGCCTTCACCCTAAGTCAAAAATAAATATTCACTGATCTCGGATCTCGGTCCCAAGTAGCAGTACTTGCGACCCACTGCAACCTGTGAGACATGCGAGTCAACTGCACTCGCCTTAAGGTAGCCCTAAACGACAAACATTTTGCCGAACATGCTCGTTTGCGTTATTCGTTATCGTTACACGGCAAAAGCATAATGGCATATATTATTTCATGTTGATTCTTGAAAGTATGAGGATGTGTCAAAAAGAGAAGCAAGTCATTGCGCTTATGGTAATCTCATAGAAAAAATGAGATTTGTTCGAGCACATCTCCCTACATGGCAAACAACGAAACTGACAAACACGAGAAAATCGAAAATTTTTGCCAACAGCGAACAGTTCGCAAACCATCCCCTACACGACGCACGGTCATGTTTGTCGTTTAGGGCTACCTTTAGCAGAGAACCTATAGTCTATAGTTTAAGACCAACAACGTCGGTCGGTCGGCCCAAAATAACTGTAGCTGGTCCATTACATAACACATTTATTTTGTAGTTATATTTTTTGTTATGATTGAATTATGATTACTTCTTTGGGGCCGTCCATAAACTACGTCACGCTGAATTTAGCTGTTTTGACCCCCTACACCCCCCCGGTGTCACGTTTGGTCACACTTGCTGTAAATAAATAAAAGAAATAAATAGAGTGGCGCGACAGCTCTTGAAGAGCAAAGGCCTAAGTGGCTTACTCTCATCAACAATTCTCTGAGTGCGTGTGAAGAATTGAGGGGACCTACAATTTAACGCCGATTCCGAACGGCAGAGTTGAGAAGCACTTTTTTCATGACAGATTGATACTCTTGGAAGATTTGTCAGGTCTTCGCAAGAGTCAGTACCCGTGAAAGATGAAATAAAAACTTGGCCTGAGTAGGACTCGAACCAACGACGTTCTGCTTAGCAGCCAACGCACTTACCAACTAAGCTAAGGACACTTGCTGTAACCCCCCTAAAATACTACGTCACAAAACAAAGACAGCCCCCCCTTAAAAAAAAAAATAATTGATAGAACACAAATTTCAAAACATAAAAAATATATTCACTTTATTTTAGGATAAAATTTAAATAAAATAAAAAATATAAAAAAAAGTAAAAAGTAAACTGAATTTAGTTAGTTACTTCCAAAAAAAACTTTTATGTCTTATGTTTTTTGTTTTAATTCCATTTTTTTTAATAAAAAGATGAAATGAAGTAGACCCCCCTCCCCTTTTTTCACATCTTGTCACGCTCAGCATGACCCCCCCACCAAGTGCGAACGTATTTTATGGACGGCCTCTTTTAATAAAAATGATCAAATATTTAGTAAATTTTGATGAGTATTTTGTATCTTTTTATTAATTTTTAATGTTTAAAAAATGTTTAAAACATGTTTAAAACATGTTTAAAACATGTTTTAAACATGTTTTAAACAAAGTAATTAAAACAGCATATAAAACTGTTTTAAACACATGTTTTCTTTGTTTGCAAAAAAAAAACATAGTGTTTTGTTCTTTTTAAAAAAAACATGTTTTTTTTCCAACCCTGGTGATACCTATGCTGCCAAGGGTTAACAAACAGAAAGAAAACCTACAAACTCAAGTCACGTATCCCAGGACGAGAAACGAGATGTCCCTTCTGTTGTACGGTTGACGCCAAACAATGCTCTATATTTCTTAATTAGGTGTTCATTGTTATAAATGGCCTGTCATTTAATCGTGTGCAATTTCTGCAAAGCTGTCACTTCGGGTACTTTGTTTTCGTTGCTATGTGAGCAGCATAAATTTCGTTCAAAAATTTGAAATAAAAGAAAATGAACTGAGCCAAGTTTAGGAAAGCAATAATTAAAAACAGACGAACTAAAGAATTTTCCGGCCAAACGAAGGGCACATCTTTGAGATATTTACGTCCTCTTTATCATCATTCATCACCATCTTTGTTGTCGTTGCTTCCTTCGCTGTCCACTGTATTTCAGCAGTTGAAGTCATAGTTGGTCATACTGCGCCCAAAAACTTGATGAGCAGTTTAAGCAAACTGCTAACTGCTTACATGTCTCTCATTTCTGGTTAATCAGGGAACTTAACCTTTGATGATTTAGAAAGTGAAAGTCAGCAATCATACGCATACAGACATAGACTGTTGAAATATACCAATATCAAAGAGAATCTTGACTTTGTAGCCTAAGAACGAACAAAGTTCAAAAGTCAGGTAAATATTTAATCACAAAGTAGGGGGAGTCCGGGAGACTTGAGCCACTTTTCGTTGAATCGTTCATAAAAATGTCCCTATTCATTTCAGCCAGATGTTGCATACATCTTTGTAAAGGTACATTTATCTACTTCAAAATTAGCCTCATAAACTTTATGTACAGCCAAGTGATTTTTGCCAAATGCAAAATAAGTTAGAACAGATTTTTGGCTCAAGTCTCCCGCTTAGTCGGGAGACTTGACCACCCTCTTGGGGAGACTTGATCATACTTAAATTGTTCGAGTAAAACAAAACAAAAGATAATAAAATCCGTTCATATCTTGTTTAATCTCAATTTCATTATATTTGAGGTGTTTTGTATGGACACAAAATCTGTAATAAACGTGTTTTATAAAAATAAAATAAATGCATTAATTCCTTATCAAAATCACAACATGTTAATGAGTTTTCAATAGTTTCTTTACAAAACACTACTTTGCGCTGCTCCTTCTTTTCTAAATATGCTGACGGCATGTTAATATCTAAAAAAAAATGAAATTCGTTCATTTTCAACACATTTTACAACAGAGGCGAGACTTCAGCCTATGGTCAAGTCTCCCCTTAAAAATGGCTCAAGTCTCCCACTCACGTTTTTTCGCAATTAATGATCAATAAATTTTGTAAAATAGAAGATAGCTTGATTTTCTTTTAATGTTTACAAAGTCGATTAAATGTTTTATGAGTACATGTCAACTTTTTTTACCTACCACGTAAAATAAAATTTTTATCTTGAAAAACAAAAACAAAAAAAAAGTTACTATTTTCGACAAAAAACATATTTTTGCATTCACCAGCCAGAGTAAATTGAGGATCTAGAATAATTTTTGTTTGCAAGTAGAACATCGAAAGATGAAAAAATTTGGTATACTCATGAATCATTTGAGTAATATTTGAGAGAATTATTTAGAGTGGCTCATGTCTCCCATATGGTCAAGTCTCCCGGACTCCCCCTACTTCTTCTCCCAGGTTTTTATGTATCCAGGACACCATTATCGTACAACTGGGATGGTATGTGTCAATTATGGCAGCAAAAGAATATTTAAACTTTTCAAAAAGTTATTAATTTCTTGCGGTATATCGTATTCGCCTTCCAGAAACACTTTGCGAACCCAAATTCCACTTAACTCGGTGGCATTTCTACTTGCATGCCTTCATGACTTTATAAATATTACTACACACCATATATCACTTCGAATGCGACAATATTTTTACGACCAGTCCCAGAATCTTGCGAGTATTAATTTTTGATTACATTGGGATATCATCTCAAAGATCCCAGCAGCTCTTTAATGGTCTAATTAGTACCGCTTTCGTACACTTCCCATATCTTGGCTGGTAAATCGTGTTTTTATTCGCTATAATAACAGCTTCTCTGTAATTCTCACGTCCTCTGTGCCCCCATAACGTTTGCAACAAATTTTATTTGATTTTATAGCGCAAGGCATTGCCCTTGCCATTTTCCATTCTATCCTATACCCAGTACCAACTATACTACACATATATAAATGTAGGTACATGCCCGTCAAGATGGGAATTTTAATGTTCAACCCAGGACTGAAATAAATTTATGCAGCACGGTATGTGTGCCTGCAGGGTTTGACGATGAGAATTGAGCCATTGAGGATATTCTGTCCAAGGATTGATGGAAATGGAAAAATTTGAGAGTCATTTTTTTAACACTGCTAAGATTGGGAAAGTGATGAGATATGACTGAGATGTTTCGATGGCTGTGGCGAATGAATTCTGCGGCATGATGAACACATTTCGATTTTTTTATAAAGTGTAAATTTATGCAGGATTGACAGCCTCGCTGACAAATTTCGCTTATTCAATTTGAATATTGTAACTGCGAAATGGTCAGGGAGTACCTATAGGGCACGGTTGATAGGTAATTTTGTAAGGCACCAGAGTTAGATATTTTATTTTACATGCGGGATGACACTTGTTCGATGTTGTTTTGTCTTGAAACACGATTTTTCTTTTTATTATATTTTTCAAAAAGCAAGGAGGTATCCTAAAAGTAGGTAGGTATAGATATGTACTACTCGTTTTATTTATTTTTTTTTTTGACTTGCTTTTTCGCACGAGCACTTTTCGTAAAAGGTTTTTCTTTTCTTAGCCAACTAATTAATTATCCTCCACGAAAAAAGTTAATAGTTAGGAGGTTTTAAACATCAAATGAATTTCCACGAAAAGAAGAAATGATGATTGAAAATAATTATCATGCAAGAAATTTCACTTCACACCTAAGCATACTCTTTCCCCGGGGCTACGAATAAAAGTCTTTTAATTCACACTTCGACGCTCTGACAAAGCATTGCCCCAGGAAACATTAAACATTTCAAAATTAATTACGTCTGATAATTGGATGAAAAAGGACCTGCTTATAATCCACTAGTATATAGGCACGAGTGTATTGGGTCTTATATTCATATACCCACCTTTATCATATTACAAGAGAATCGAAATAGCCTGTTTAATTAACAATGCCATTGTCGCTCAAATATCACGCTAATATTTCAAATCGTTCGCAACATAATACCAGCGACAACGACAACGTTCTAAACAAAACGACAAGGGAATAAATACCTTAGTTTGAATCGAGCGTTGAGCTCCAATTCAAAAGCAGGCAACTAACGAATGCTTATAAGTTATAAGTAATGCGTTCCCCTGACACAAACTGATAGGTAGATCCTGTTCCTTGTGCTAAATACCTTGTGAAAATTCATTAAGGCCCTATGAACGAGATCCATTTCATTCATAATTCAAAATGATGGATTGAAATTATCATCGCCAGCTCCGGGCCCTGAACCACACTACCGCATTTGCCGTCCACGTTTTGTGTATAATCTACATTTGCAAGGAAGCAAAAATGCATTAATCTTTCAGTCCCTGTGTTTTGTCCACTAGCTTTTGTTTTACGTATTGCGATTTTGGACTTGCAGGTCCTGTTTTGGTTCTTCAAAACAGCAGCACGCAGCAGCAGCAGAAGGACCAGCACAGCAGCTGTACATGCCCGGGCGTAGGAGTTTTTGTCGTAAACGTACCCACTTCCATTGATTTAATCGATTTTCTTGTCTATACTAAAGGACAATTAAGATTGATATCGAGTAATTTAGTAAAGTTTCACTATACACAATTGCTGACTTGACGCAATATTCATACGGCTACTATGCGTTGCTTTACTGCAGCAGCTACCTCTGCCCAGCACAGCACGTCTTTCAATTTTATTCGTTGGTGCTTGTCGTATAGGAAATGGATTAATTGTGATGATTGGTTCTCCCCTTGTGTCGATTCTGTTCACATAGCTCACGTGCACATAGCGTCGTCGTTATCGTTTATTTCCGTTTTTAGATCCTGTATCAGATTTTAAAGACTCAAATTCCTAGAATAAATGACATAACTTCAAATTTCTTTATGATGCCAATCAAAGAGAACGAATATCTGCAGCTGAAGCATCAATAACTATTAATTTGATGAAACTAGAACGGTAAGATGTGAAGGTGGAAAGCAAAGTATTCATTTTGAAATTGAACGCTTTCTTATGATCCCAATACCCAAACCCAAGTGGTAAGAGACTGCATCCATGCAAACACTCATTAAGCTAATTAAACACGAACCCAAAACAAATTCTCCGCATGATTGCAATTTGACATTTGAAATATTGCAAATGAAGCATTCAATCGAGGGGTATCACATGACATGGTTCTGGAATGCCAGGTGTGTGGGTTTATGTGTGTGGAAGCAATAAATTAGCAGTCATTCTAGACCGTTAATTAGGCTTGTAAATATATTTAATTGCTGTGCGCTGTCTGAATTTGCCAAATCTCTCTGCAGTACAACACATTTCTGTACGTAGCCCCACAATGATGTTAAATTCATCAATATCAATTTTATTTGGCTCCGTGATGTCCCGATGCCACCACCACCGCAACCCTAACTCCGCACACGAAATTTTGTTGAATCCTTCGAGGCAAGCTTTTAGATTAATATGACAATGTGAGTGTATATACCATCTCATTCATTCTCTCTGGACAGGAAGCAATGATCTGCAATTAATTTTAAAATCACCCACGTGAACATCAACATGAGTGTCGCGTCTCAACGACTACTTCCGACGCGACGGCAAATAGACATCCTCGTCCCTGGTGCCTTCAATATACATTATAACGGAATGAAGAACATGAATTTTCAATAAAAACCAATAAATGTTATTTTGGAATGCGGGCGTTTGTGTTTGTCCTCTGGTTGACAATATTAATGTTTTTATTTGACACCTTGTCTCTCCACCTAAATAACTTAAACATTTTCAGAGAAAAGACCTTTTCCATTGTACAATCGATACCGAAAATAAACGTATTCGGTCACAAAACTTTACGAGAGCAACGTCATGAAATGTCGAAGACTTTGAACGTTGCTATCGTAAACTCAGATACTGGATTTAAGCATTGTTAAAATTAAAAAAAAAAAGTAATGAACCTAACCTAACAGTGGACATATTTTTCCCGTCCTTTTCGTAGGTTAAAAACGATTTTTTCTGCTTGGGAGATTTAACATCAAAGTGCTTTTAAAAAGAAATAATTAAAACAAGTCTTACCTCTTTTAAATTTTATTATTTTGAATCCATGTTGTGTTCTAATAAACGTCTTTTCTTTAAGGTATCTACATAAGTAAAAACATATGAAACCATATAGATAAACATGAGAGTAAAAAAAACCACACAAACACCCAAGTAATTTTATTTTCTAAGTATTTCCTTAGGTCTTAAAATTCCATCAATTTGAAAAATTCTTTAAATTATCATTAGGACGGAAGTTATATCAAAGCCTTATAAATTCCGTGTAATTTTCTTCGTGTAAGTACACTTAACTACCGATACAAATCGAGTCACATTTAAAGTTCGCTATTACACAGTTTATACAGACAACGTAGTGAAGAAAAAAATGCTCGCGTCTTTTTTCAAGAGGGGCAATTCTACAAAATGAAAAAAAGCAAGAAGAAATGTTTATAATAAGAAATCGCGCAAATGACAGGATAAAAAGGATTTCCTATTTATGTGTGCCCCTGCAACTCTCAGAATAGAAGGTTTAAATTCAATTTTAAACTTTTATTTACACATTGAGTAGGTACTTTGATAAATTTCGTACCATCGTTTACAGAAATCCTCCCGAACCATTTTCCATCCACAATATAAAGTCCAAAGCCACAGTAACCAAGAGCATAGTCTTGTACACAGCCTCTCTTCCTCCCTCACTCAAAATAAACACATTAAAGTTGCAAATTGAATTTCACATAATCCTGTGAGATATATCTTCTTAGACTGGTGTTGCTACTGCTTTTCTGCTCTTTCTGCTCGTACTTCTGAGTTCTGTTACCACTGTTCTGGTACGCTACATACGGACACGGTACCAATTTTTCGTTCCGTAACGACCTTCTCCACATCCGACACACCCATACCCATACACTAAGACCAAACTTCATCAGTATAGTAGGGATGTATGTAAGTTTAGCTTGAAGCTGACGATTCTTTTTGGAGCAAGAGATGTTGCGGAGGGAATAGATCGAATGATAGGATTAAATAAGAAAATGTAAAGTAGTTTATTTGCAAATTGCAAGGATAAGACGACGATGCTTGTGGTGGCTGCTGGAAGAGCCATGATGGCAATGACGATGACGGCTAAGGAAGGAAAAATCATTTTTGTCAATCTTAAATTTAATTTGATTTTTTCCTATTTTTGTTCGTTCCTATTTTCTTAGATTGGGCCTTGTATCCCCCAACATTTGTTTTATTTATTCCAAATTTTCCTTTTTTAGACTTTGCGAACCACTCACTCATTCAATAGTTTGCTAGGATTCCTTAAAGAACGAGAACTCAATTTGAAACACTTTCAATCCGAATCAATCACAAAGGGCCTCCTCTTTCAAATGTAATTTAATGCTCCTATGATTAGGGTCTTCGTAGTAGAATGAGGAAACAAGTATGGCTGATGGTTGATGTATATCAGTATACTAGTTCAACAGAAATAAACTCGTAATGTGGTTGAGAAGCATAATAGACACATGACGAGCTCTCCCCGTATATTCATCCTGAAAACCAAGACCACTCCGAGGTTTCAAATCAGTTATGCCTCACCAGATAAACAGACATCTTAAACATCTAACCCAGCTGGTTTGCCTTTGCATGGCATGATGGTGCCGAAACAGGAACAGCCAGAAAGGGTAGTGTCCTCGTACATTGATGCGGAACATTTAATAAGAAATCCTTAAATTGGGACGCAAATCTTTGGTCAAATTTTGGTTTTGGATGTTGTTCCCTGCCGCAAGTGTGGTGCTTGTTCAACAAGAGTTCCCTAACCACAAGAAGTCATAACACATGACGAACAGGCTTACATACATTTAAACTTTAGCACAAACTGTGCTCAAGAATATTCGTTATTTTGAAAACCAGAACCCGCTGTTTTAAAAAGGATTCTCAACATTTACAATGAAACGTCTGACTATAAAATTTATTCCGGATTTAACGAAGAATTAAACCCCACATCAGTCGACCTCGACAGATGAGCACAAGCGTTACTCACTTCACTTTCGTCGGCGCTCCTAACACAGAACACACACACATATTACAGTCTAAAAGGGACGTATGGAAAAACGCAACCACCATATACTTGAAAACTTTATATTGCTGCTGTTGTTTGTTTTTCCGATTTTGAGCTCTTCCGGGGATTCTATGAGCTCGAGTATTAGCACATAGCCGCTGCCGGCACCTCTAAATCCATTTCCATTGCTTCTTAACTTTAAGCCTGAACTCCATTCGAATACGTTAAGTATACATGAAGCAAAATTATATCCAACATGCCCAAAAAGTTTGACTTTTAATTACAACCCATGAACCTGGAAAGTAATTTCGGTCTTAATTGCTCGTTGAGTGAAACAAGTTTTAAAAGTCTTTTTGCTTGTTAGATTTCTGCTGGAAGTGTGTTTTTTTGGTTTTTTTTTTTGCTTTTTGTTTTTTAGGTAACCAATTACTAATTTTAACTAACATTGTTATGGTCCTTTATGTGTGTTGGGATTTACTAAGCTATGGATAGGGACGCACAGCTGAGTTAAGATTTTGTTTTGTGCTGGACGTGATATCAGAGCAAAGAGCCAGTTGGCTCTCATAGCACATGGATGGATTTAATAAAAGTTTATGAATGATAATAGTGGTTGTGGTTGGTTATTAGGTTATTTTTTTTAGTTCTTTCGGATTTTCGGCAGAGAGACGAGAGACGACTCGAGCTACGAAGTTTATGTCTCGTTACTGAAAACTGACTTGGCAAAACAAAAGGATTTTATATTTTGTGCTTCACAATCAGAATCGTATTAGATTCTTATAGCTAGGTGATGAAGGCACACGCATGAAGTGCATACACATGTTGAAAATATTTAAAATAAAAGCCGAATTGAAGCAAATCCTTAAAGCATTGTAATAAGCACATTTGGGAAATTTGAAACTTTCAAAACTCAAAGTGCTTGTTAATTGTTAGTTGTTTGAGTTCAAAAAAAAAAGTTAAGATTCACATGGTCGAAAAATTATCAAAAGGCTTATCTGTTACCCAGGAAACAAAAAAACGTCCACGTAAACGATGAGACAAACGACCATCGGAACCTGTCATTTACTCAAAGATATTAAGGAAAAAAAAACAAATAACGAAGTTATTATTTATTTATTTGTCTTTCAAAATTAACGAGACATTCTAAAATATTCTCAACACTACATAATATGTAAATATATCAATAGTAGCGGTTTCACTATTTTAAATTGGAGGCTCTGAAAATTAATTCAAACTATGCTAATGTTCTTATAATAAAAAGTTCTCAGTCTAATCCAGAATGTTTTGAATTTGGAAAATGCAATAAAGTAACAGTTTTATTTGTTACATTACCTATACCTAGTGTCGAAGGGAGGCATAGTTATTTGTATTTTCAATACTCTCTTACCACTACAAATATTCGTTTTTAATAACGTCGAAACTAGAAAAATAAATAATTGTAGGTCAGTTCAAGTCGTTTAATGTCGCTTCTGGGAATAAAATTCATTATGGTATATGGTGCAACATAATGTTATAGAAATGAGAGAATAGCGTGTTGTGGATGAGTTATACAAACACAATTTCTTGTGCTGATGGTAATTCCCTTGATAGCATCAAAGCCACCCCACTGAATGCCAAATTAGTTTTAATGGAGATCATTTGGCTAATGGGAACGATCCTTTGCAATTTGCAATATCCAAATAGAATTTATTTTTCTTGGGAGAAGTTAAATGTATAAATCGAAATGGTAATGAAAAATGATACAATTGAGTGTGTTTTATTGTAGGCGCAATATAATCCTGAACATTGTGCTGAAATAAAAGTTCTTTTGATTTATGTCAACCGACTTTGACGTTCTTAGATCAATGCTTTTTCTTGTCCAGTTCAGTTTATTGATGTTTGGTTTTTCCGAGATCTGAGATTATGGTTACGCTTCCAAGCCAAATTCGAGCGTTAACTCTTCAACTACTACTATAGTCCTATAACTTTTTGTTTTCAGATCATACCAAACATTTAGGTACTTACTAAACGTTGTCATCAATAATTTAATGTGTTCATCGGATTACATGCAATCCCGAATAGTACTAAATAGCAGACTGATGAATAAACAAAAAGACTGCAAAGAGTCCTCAAACCTCAAAATGAGTATCATAATTATCCTCCTATATTCTAATCCTTTGAAACGCCACAACATCTACTTGTTGTCATAAGTACAATTTTTAACGTTACACGACTCTGCTGTCTCACGAGCTCTTTAACTCAAATCTCTATAGTCTATACACCAATCAAAATCTTCTCAGGAATTCAAAATGAGTGATTCCGAAAATAACATATTCCATGGGCAATTTTGCCATCAAATCATTTTAGAGCAAAGAAATATTTTTGTTGGTTTTGCTCGTAGCACATAATTTCGCCTTACCTTACCTAAGCTTCCCGTACATTCGTTACAAGTGCGGTGGGCGAAGAGTGTTGGCGGCAGCAACGACAACGATGTCGACCGAGGACGTTGATGGCTTTTCAAGAGCCAAATGCTGGAACAGATGCATCTTTTTGAAGGATGCTGTTAATAGATGGAGATGGCTATGAAAAAAACCTGTGGGTGATGGTTAGGAGCACTTAACGCTAAATGAATCTGTAAAGTGGTGAGTTGAGAGTCCATTATGAGTTGCATGTTCTCAGAAGAACATAAGTAGAAACTTTCAAATGTTTCTTTCTTCTTCCATGTTTTCTTAGATGCAAGCGATATGTTCTTAAGAAATAAAAGAAATATGAATCAATGAACAAAAATTCAATTTTTTTTTAAATTCATACCTTGATTTTTACTTGTGAATGTCTAATGCATTGTGACTTTTGGTGTATAATTGGACACTTTATTTTCTATAACAATTATTCTCATACATTAGTATTGAAAATTTATTTGTTCTATCAAACAACAGGTATTGTTGTTGCCTAAAGGTTGATAAAACGTGTTGTCAATCTTGAAATGTGTTCTGCAAGGGTCCGAAGGGTTGTTTTTACTAATCCATTAACAATAAAACTGTTTCGATGATAAGGTTTTTCTATGTAATATCCTTAAGTCACAAAAATCCTAATCAGAGTCGTATGAAAGTATTGTTTTTATTTTTGTAGCAATTGTCCGATTTGCCTTTCATTGTAAACTATCAAAGTATCAACCATTCATGACCAACCACGTAATCAAAATCGAATTACCTGACTCCAGGGAAAATTCTCCCCCGAAACAAACGAAAGCCTATACACCTCAAAAAAAAAATTAACCTTAATGAAGGCCTTTACCACTAGCTTGACCAGCGACTAACTGCCTACGTTGGTTCCATTATAGCCCAGACCGACGACGAAAACACCATCCTACCGACCAATCTTCCTATTGCACAGGGAATATTTATTTCATTACGTTAAATACTAACGCTAGGTTGACAAAAAAACTTATATCTAAGAAAACCTTATATCTAAAAAAATATATGTATTATAATACAAAGTAATATAATTAAATAGTCATAAATATATTAAACATTACTAGTAATAACATCAAACATAAAGTTAATAATTTAAATAATGAACGTAAAAATGTATCTTGAAGTTGTCAGATTTTATATTTTGATTAACAGAATTTAAAAGAAAATTATTGTCATTATATATTTTTATTAGTTGGTTAATTGGACTATTGGAACCATAGTTTGATCGGCTAAGATTTGCTCGAATTGGCACTCGATTTCTTAAGTAATTTCGGCTTATGTTAAAGTAGAAACGACACAATACTGATGGGGACGAAATGGATCCATTCAAAATTCCAACAATGAAGCATAGTTGCAAATACTTACGGTGACTAGTTAGTGATGGAAGACCTATAAGTTGTTGCCTAAGGGAATAGGAAGGCAAAGCTGAATCATGAGACCATGGGAAAAAAACGTAGAATAAATCTAAGAAATCTTCTTTGGACACCTTCAAGTCTATGGATATGATTCGAGTAGTAAGGGGCCCAAACTACACAACCGTATTCAAGGACTGATCTGACAAACGATACATACAGAGTTTTAAGGACATAAGGATCTCGGAATTCCCTGCCAAATCTTTTTATAAAGCCTAGTGTCTTATTAGCTTTTTTCACAATGTGATTAAAATGGTCAGTAAAATATAGTTTTGAGTCCAAAATGATACCTAAGTCTGGGAAGTGAGTCAATTTTTCCAGGTTTGAAGAGTTTAACGTGTAGTCATAGTCAAGAATATTGTGTTTTCGTGTAAAACTCATAGTTTTGCACTTGTCAATGTTTAACAATAAACGATTAGTATTGCACCATTCACATAGACGAAGTAAGTCATCTTGTAACAATTCGCAGTCCGTTAGGGAATTTATTTTTCGAAATATTTTCACGTCATCGGCGTAAATTAAAGTCATAGAATTTCTTAAGACAGATGGGAGATCATTTATAAACAGAACAAATAACAATGGACCAAGATGGCTACCCTGAGGTACACCAGAATTGACAATAAACGGATTGGAATAATCATTTTTGAACGCAACACAATAATATCTGTTTGTTAGGTAAGAAGATATCCATGCTATTAGTTTATCATTTAGTCCAATTTTTTCTAATATCCCTAAAAGTACTTTATGGCTAAGTTTGTCAAATGCTTTGCTAAAGTCTGTAAATACACAGTCAACTTGTTGTTTATTTTCGAAAGTGTCAATACAATATGTTGTAAATTCGAGTAGATTAGTAACGGTCGATTTTTTCTTCACAAAACCATGTTGATTGTCACAGAAAACAGAAGAACAGTTAAAGGAAAGAACATCACAAACAATGGATTCAAACAATTTTGGTATAACAGACAGCTTAGCTATAGGACGATAGTTGCATATAAGATGCTTAGGACCCTTTTTATGAGTTGGTTTGAGAAAAGCATATTTCCATAAAAAATGGGAACAATTAAATGACTGGTTGAACAGAACACACAATGGGTATGAAAGGTATTTAGCGCACTTTTTTAACATAAATGAAGGCAGTCCGTCAGGGCCTGGACTAAGGCTTTCGTCAAGTTTTAGAATTTTGTCTTGTATTGTAGATTCAGAGATTGTTAAATTTATCTGAGCCAAGTGAGGAAACTGATAAGTATTTGTAAAATCTATAGAGTTGTTATTTGTCGAAAAAGAATCTTCATACGCAGTTTTAAAAAAATTAGCAAACATATTTGAAAGTTCTTGTGGCTCATGGCTTGTTTCGTTTCTATATGTCATGTTTGGAGGAAACCCGTCAAATTTTCGCTTACAGTCAACATGTTTCCAAAAATTTCGTGAATTCGTCTTAAGTTCCCGTTCAGTATTTGCAACAAACTCGTTATAAAGGCAATTTGAATAGTTAATAAATTCATTTCTGATTTCTTGGTAGATACCATAATCAACATCAGTATGTGTTTTATTATACTTATTTTACCCACGCCTTATTCCTTTTATTTTTTAAGCTTTTAAGATGTCGATCAAACCATGTTGGATTGTTATCTTTGGCTTTAATTTTACGGAGAGGTATGTTCTCTAAAAAACAATTAAATAATATTTTATAGAACTTAAAAACCATATCATCTAAGTTTAAATTTATAAATATTGAATCCCAGTCCAAAAGATTTAAGTCATTAAAAAGTTGATTGAAATTACATTTTTTGAAGTCAAATTGAATTTGATTATCACAGGTGGTATCAAAATTACAAACATTCAAGCTTAAGGATATTGTCAATGTAGGATGATGTCGATCTTCTTTTAAAAGTTTTATGTCGCTTTGAATAACAGCAGTATCAGCATTTACGATGTCAGAAATATAAATAAGGTCCAGTATTTTGTTATAATTGTAGTTTCTGATTGAGTTAAGCTGAATGAGTCCTAGAGAGGCCATTGTGTCGATTGTGGTAAATTCGATGTCATTAGATGGGTTGATCGGAAAATATTCTTCGTTTTTGTCATTTTTGGACCACTCAAGATTAGGTATGTAGATTGAAGTCACCTAATACGCAGATTTCATCCTCAGGATTTATATTTTCAAATAAGTTTTCCAAATTATCATAAATTTGTTTGTATATATTGTAGTTGGAACTTGGTGGTATGTAGACAGCAACTATACAGAGTGATTCACGAGCGTTGTGCCAAAAAGCTAGAGCGTGTAGGTTGAGTTGAGACAAGAAAAAAATCGTGTGGGAGGGGGGGGGGGGGTCTAATCCCCCCCGTTTAGCCGGGAGGGGCAATTTTCTTAAAAATTGACTTATTTTGTTTAAAAAAATATTAAAAATCAACGGCTTCGTTTACAAAACCGTGCTATACCTTTCTGAAAAGCCAAAAACTTCTTCTTTCACTTTGCTTTTAAATTAAACTGTTTTAACGAATAGTTTAAAAAAAATAAATTTACAAACTCAAAATTTTCAAAAAAAAAAAAGCAAAAAAAACATTTTTGAACTAATTTTTTCCAAATTTTATGTAATTAAGTACTAATTTTGTTTTAAAAATTCAGTGTGTTTGTTAATTTTTAGTCAAAAACAGAAAACCGGATGCAAAAATGTCTTCGTTTTTGACAAATTAAGAAAAAAATAAAACCACTTTTTTCTAAAAAAATCTTTTTTTTATTTTTACCTATCTGGACTTTTAGTTTAATTTATTAGTTTAATTTATAAATTTAATTTTTTGTGATTGGAGTTTTATGAGGACTCAATAAAGAAGAAAAGTATTGGATTTTCCCTGGATTACTCATTTTTTTCATTGATAACTTCTGCCATTGACCTTTCACTTCTAGCTCTCAGTGCTCTCGTCGGCGGATTCTTGAAAACATGCTACGACTTGGGCGCCATCTATTGGGATATCTTTTAGCGTTGAGTCTTTCAGCTTACCGATCTCGACAATAAGTTAAACCGTAGCAGAAGTTCCTGTCCGCTAACTCTTCTCGGGCGTATGAGTTTGTTATTGTTATGTGTTGATGAGTTAATATTTTAATTATTGTAAATGGTTGTTTAGTAAATATGCGATGCCTTTTATTTACCTATAGGTTCTTAATTGTTTTTTCATTCAAGAAAAAATGCAGTTTAATTATCTTAAGCCCCTACCAGGAACTCTTCGCCAGTGAGTGGCCGCGGCCCCAGGTATAGTAAGAAAAAATTACAGGTCAGTTTTCAGACGTTATCAATGAACAAAATGGTTAATCCAGGGATAATGTAATACTTTTCTACTTTATTGAATCCTCATAAAACTCCACTTACAAAAAATTAAATTTATAAATTAAACTAATAAATTAAACTAAAAGTCCAGATAGGTAAAAATAAAAACTAAGATTTTTTTAGAAAAAAGTGGTTTCGGTTTTTTCTTAATTTCTCAAAAACGAAAAGACATTTTTGCATCCGGTTTTCTGTTTTCGACTAAAAATTAACAAACACATTGAATTTTTAAAACAAAATTAGTACTTAATTACATTAAATTTTGAAAAAAATTAGTTCAAAAATGTTTTTTTTTGCTTTTTTTTTTGAAAATTTTGAGTTTGAAAATTTATTTTTTTGTGAAAGAAGAAGTTTTTGGCTTTTCAGAAGCGTATAGCACGGTGTTGTAAACGAAGCCGTTGATTTTAAATATTTTTTTAAACAAAATAAGTCAATTTTTCAGAAAATTGCCCCTCCCGGCTAAACGGGGTGGAATAGACCCCCCCCTCCCATACGATTTTTTTCTTGTCTCAACTCAACCTACACGCTGTAGCTTTTTGGCACAACGCTCGTGAATCACCCTGTATATAGGCTACCGAAATCCATTTTTATTTTTATGCATAACATTTCGAAGTCAAATTGTTGGAAATCATTTACCAACGAGCATATAAAAGAGTTTTTAGCAGCTATATAATCCTCCTCCAACTCTTGTAGATTCGTCAATTGAATGTCGATCACGCCGAAAAACTTGAAAGTTCTTGTCAAAGAGTTCTGTATCAGCAATTGAGTTACATAGCCAGGTTTCAGTTAACACAATTACGTCGTGAGGTAAGTTGTTTACATTTAAATAGAACCGATTTGTTTTAGTTCGTAGTCCGTTTACATTCTGATAATAAATCATCAGTTTTTGCTGTTGTTGTAGCGGTAGGCATACTTTGTCAGTGGTTGGGGAAAATGGCGTGATTGTTTTTTAGAATTTCTGTTCTCAAACTCATGCATAATAATTCCAGTGGGCCAAAAAGAAATCGTATTTAGTAGATGAAAGATAGAATCTGGGCATCTTACTTTAAACGACGAGTATTTAGAGAAATTTCGTTGGAACATTTTTTCCACAACTACTTGATCCAATGTACCAATTTTGGCTTTGATAAAGTTTGTTGCAGGATCAAGCTGATGATGATGATGATGATGATGATGATGATGATGATGATGATGATGATGATGATGATGATGATGATGATGATGATGATGATGATGATGATGATGATGATGATGATGATGATGATGATGATGATGATGATGATGATGATGATGATGATGATGATGATGATGATGATGATGATGATGATGATGATGATGATGATGATGATGATGATGATGATGATGATGATGATGATGATGATGATGATGATGATGATGATGATGATGATGATGATGATGATGATGATGATGATGATGATGATGATGATGATGATGATGATGATGATGATGATGATGATGATGATGATGATGATGATGATGATGATGATGATGATGATGATGATGATGATGATGATGATGATGATGATGATGATGATGATGATGATGATGATGATGATGATGATGATGATGATGATGATGATGATGATGATGATGATGATGATGATGATGATGATGATGATGATGATGATGATGATGATGATGATGATGATGATGATGATGATGATGATGATGATGATGATGATGATGATGATGATGATGATGATGATGATGATGATGATGATGATGATGATGATGATGATGATGATGATGATGATGATGATGATGATGATGATGATGATGATGATGATGATGATGATGATGATGATGATGATGATGATGATGATGATGATGATGATGATGATGATGATGATGATGATGATGATGATGATGATGATGATGATGATGATGATGATGATGATGATGATGATGATGATGATGATGATGATGATGATGATGATGATGATGATGATGATGATGATGATGATGATGATGATGATGATGATGATGATGATGATGATGATGATGATGATGATGATGATGATGATGATGATGATGATGATGATGATGATGATGATGATGATGATGATGATGATGATGATGATGATGATGATGATGATGATGATGATGATGATGATGATGATGATGATGATGATGATGATGATGATGATGATGATGATGATGATGATGATGATGATGATGATGATGATGATGATGATGATGATGATGATGATGATGATGATGATGATGATGATGATGATGATGATGATGATGATGATGATGATGATGATGATGATGATGATGATGATGATGATGATGATGATGATGATGATGATGATGATGATGATGATGATGATGATGATGATGATGATGATGATGATGATGATGATGATGATGATGATGATGATGATGATGATGATGATGATGATGATGATGATGATGATGATGATGATGATGATGATGATGATGATGATGATGATGATGATGATGATGATGATGATGATGATGATGATGATGATGATGATGATGATGATGATGATGATGATGATGATGATGATGATGATGATGATGATGATGATGATGATGATGATGATGATGATGATGATGATGATGATGATGATGATGATGATGATGATGATGATGATGATGATGATGATGATGATGATGATGATGATGATGATGATGATGATGATGATGATGATGATGATGATGATGATGATGATGATGATGATGATGATGATGATGATGATGATGATGATGATGATGATGATGATGATGATGATGATGATGATGATGATGATGATGATGATGATGATGATGATGATGATGATGATGATGATGATGATGATGATGATGATGATGATGATGATGATGATGATGATGATGATGATGATGATGATGATGATGATGATGATGATGATGATGATGATGATGATGATGATGATGATGATGATGATGATGATGATGATGATGATGATGATGATGATGATGATGATGATGATGATGATGATGATGATGATGATGATGATGATGATGATGATGATGATGATGATGATGATGATGATGATGATGATGATGATGATGATGATGATGATGATGATGATGATGATGATGATGATGATGATGATGATGATGATGATGATGATGATGATGATGATGATGATGATGATGATGATGATGATGATGATGATGATGATGATGATGATGATGATGATGATGATGATGATGATGATGATGATGATGATGATGATGATGATGATGATGATGATGATGATGATGATGATGATGATGATGATGATGATGATGATGATGATGATGATGATGATGATGATGATGATGATGATGATGATGATGATGATGATGATGATGATGATGATGATGATGATGATGATGATGATGATGATGATGATGATGATGATGATGATGATGATGATGATGATGATGATGATGATGATGATGATGATGATGATGATGATGATGATGATGATGATGATGATGATGATGATGATGATGATGATGATGATGATGATGATGATGATGATGATGATGATGATGATGATGATGATGATGATGATGATGATGATGATGATGATGATGATGATGATGATGATGATGATGATGATGATGATGATGATGATGATGATGATGATGATGATGATGATGATGATGATGATGATGATGATGATGATGATGATGATGATGATGATGATGATGATGATGATGATGATGATGATGATGATGATGATGATGATGATGATGATGATGATGATGATGATGATGATGATGATGATGATGATGATGATGATGATGATGATGATGATGATGATGATGATGATGATGATGATGATGATGAGTGATGATGATGATGATGATGATGATGATGATGATGATGATGATGATGATGATGATGATGATGATGATGATGATGATGATGATGATGATGATGATGGATGATGATGATGATGATGATGATGATGATGATGATGATGATGATGATGATGATGATGATGATGATGATGATGATGATGATGATGATGATGATGATGATGATGATGATGATGATGATGATGATGATGATGATGATGATGATGATGATGATGATGATGATGATGATGATGATGATGATGATGATGATGATGATGATGATGATGATGATGATGATGATGATGATGATGATGATGATGATGATGATGATGATGATGATGATGATGATGATGATGATGATGATGATGATGATGATGATGATGATGATGATGATGATGATGATGATGATGATGATGATGATGATGATGATGATGATGATGATGATGATGATGATGATGATGATGATGATGATGATGATGATGATGATGATGATGATGATGATGATGATGATGATGATGATGATGATGATGATGATGATGATGATGATGATGATGATGATGATGATGATGATGATGATGATGATGATGATGATGATGATGATGATGATGATGATGATGATGATGATGATGATGATGATGATGATGATGATGATGATGATGATGATGATGATGATGATGATGATGATGATGATGATGATGATGATGATGATGATGATGATGATGATGATGATGATGATGATGATGATGATGATGATGATGATGATGATGATGATGATGATGATGATGATGATGATGATGATGATGATGATGATGATGATGATGATGATGATGATGATGATGATGATGATGATGATGATGATGATGATGATGATGATGATGATGATGATGATGATGATGATGATGATGATGATGATGATGATGATGATGATGATGATGATGATGATGATGATGATGATGATGATGATGATGATGATGATGATGATGATGATGATGATGATGATGATGATGATGATGATGATGATGATGATGATGATGATGATGATGATGATGATGATGATGATGATGATGATGATGATGATGATGATGATGATGATGATGATGATGATGATGATGATGATGATGATGATGATGATGATGATGATGATGATGATGATGCTGATGATGATGATGATGATGATGATGATGATGATGATGATGATGATGATGATGATGATGATGATGATGATGATGATGATGATGATGATGATGATGATGATGATGATGATGATGATGATGATGATGATGATGATGATGATGATGATGATGATGATGATGATGATGATGATGATGATGATGATGATGATGATGATGATGATGATGATGATGATGATGATGATGATGATGCTGATGATGATGATGATGATGATGATGATGATGATGATGATGATGATGATGATGATGATGATGATGATGATGATGATGATGATGATGATGATGATGATGATGATGATGATGATGATGATGATGATGATGATGATGATGATGATGATGATGATGATGATGATGATGATGATGATGATGATGATGATGATGATGATGATGATGATGATGATGATGATGATGATGATGATGATGATGATGATGATGATGATGATGATGATGTGATGATGATGATGATGATGATGATGACTGATGTGATGATGATGATGATGATGATGATGATGATGATGATGATGATGATGATGATGATGATGATGATGATGATGATGATGATGATGATGATGATGATGATGATGATGATGATGATGATGATGATGATGATGATGATGATGATGATGATGATGATGATGATGATGATGATGATGATGATGATGATGATGATGATGATGATGATGATGATGATGATGATGATGATGATGATGCTGATGATGATGATGATGATGATGATGATGATGATGATGATGATGATGATGATGATGATGATGATGATGATGATGATGCTGATGATGATGATGATGCTGATGATGATGATGATGATGATGATGATGATGATGATGATGATGATGATGATGATGATGATGATGATGATGATGATGATGATGATGATGATGATGATGATGATGATGATGATGATGATGATGATGATGATGATGATGATGATGATGATGATGATGATGATGATGATGATGATGATGATGATGATGATGATGATGATGATGATGATGATGATGATGATGATGATGATGATGATGATGATGATGATGATGATGATGATGATGATGATGATGATGATGATGATGATGATGATGATGATGATGTGATGATGATGATGATGATGATGATGATGATGATGATGATGATGATGATGATGATGATGATGATGATGATGATGATGATGATGATGATGATGATGATGATGATGATGATGATGATGATGATGATGATGATGATGATGATGATGATGATGATGATGATGATGATGATGATGATGATGATGATGATGATGATGATGATGATGATGATGATGATGATGATGATGATGATGATGATGATGATGATGATGATGATGATGATGATGATGATGATGATGATGATGATGATGATGATGATGATGATGATGATGATGATGATGATGATGATGATGATGATGATGATGATGATGATGATGATGATGATGATGATGATGATGATGATGATGATGATGATGATGATGATGATGATGATGATGATGATGATGATGATGATGATGATGATGATGATGATGATGATGATGATGATGATGATGATGATGATGATGATGATGATGATGATGATGATGATGATGATGATGATGATGATGATGATGATGATGATGATGATGATGATGATGATGATGATGATGATGATGATGATGATGATGATGATGATGATGATGATGATGATGATGATGATGATGATGATGATGATGATGATGATGATGATGATGATGATGATGATGATGATGATGATGATGATGATGATGATGATGATGATGATGATGATGATGATGATGATGATGATGATGATGATGATGATGATGATGATGATGATGATGATGATGATGATGATGATGATGATGATGATGATGATGATGATGATGATGATGATGATGATGATGATGATGATGATGATGATGATGATGATGATGATGATGATGATGATGATGATGATGATGATGATGATGATGATGATGATGATGATGATGATGATGATGATGATGATGATGATGATGATGATGATGATGATGATGATGATGATGATGATGATGATGATGATGATGATGATGATGATGATGATGATGATGATGATGATGATGATGATGATGATGATGATGTGATGATGATGATGATGATGATGATGATGATGATGATGATGATGATGATGATGATGATGATGATGATGATGATGATGATGATGATGATGATGATGATGATGATGATGATGATGATGATGATGATGATGATGATGATGATGATGATGATGATGATGATGATGATGATGATGATGATGATGATGATGATGATGATGATGATGATGATGATGATGATGATGATGATGATGATGATGATGATGATGATGATGATGATGATGATGATGATGATGATGATGATGATGATGATGATGATGATGATGATGATGATGATGATGATGATGATGATGATGATGATGATGATGATGATGATGATGATGATGATGATGATGATGATGATGATGATGATGATGATGATGATGATGATGATGATGATGATGATGATGATGATGATGATGATGATGATGATGATGATGATGATGATGATGATGATGATGATGATGATGATGATGATGATGATGATGATGATGATGATGATGATGATGATGATGATGATGATGATGATGATGATGATGATGATGATGATGATGATGATGATGATGATGATGATGATGATGATGATGATGATGATGATGATGATGATGATGATGATGATGATGATGATGATGATGATGATGATGATGATGATGATGATGATGATGATGATGATGATGATGATGATGATGATGATGATGATGATGATGATGATGATGATGATGATGATGATGATGATGATGATGATGATGATGATGATGATGATGATGATGATGATGATGATGATGATGATGATGATGATGATGATGATGATGATGATGATGATGATGATGATGATGATGATGATGATGATGATGATGATGATGATGATGATGATGATGATGATGATGATGATGATGATGATGATGATGATGATGATGATGATGATGATGATGATGATGATGATGATGATGATGATGATGATGATGATGATGATGATGATGATGATGATGATGATGATGATGATGATGATGATGATGATGATGATGATGATGATGATGATGATGATGATGATGATGATGATGATGATGATGATGATGATGATGATGATGATGATGATGATGATGATGATGATGATGATGATGATGATGATGATGATGATGATGATGATGATGATGATGATGATGATGTGATGATGATGATGATGATGATGATGATGATGATGATGATGATGATGATGATGATGATGATGATGATGATGATGATGATGATGATGATGATGATGATGATGATGATGATGATGATGATGATGATGATGATGATGATGATGATGATGATGATGATGATGATGATGATGATGATGATGATGATGATGATGATGATGATGATGATGATGATGATGATGATGATGATGATGATGATGATGATGATGATGATGATGATGATGATGATGATGATGATGATGATGATGATGATGATGATGATGATGATGATGATGATGATGATGATGATGATGATGATGATGATGATGATGATGATGATGATGATGATGATGATGATGATGATGATGATGATGATGATGATGATGATGATGATGATGATGATGATGATGATGATGATGATGATGATGATGATGATGATGATGATGATGATGATGATGATGATGATGATGATGATGATGATGATGATGATGATGATGATGATGATGATGATGATGATGATGATGATGATGATGATGATGATGATGATGATGATGATGATGATGATGATGATGATGATGATGATGATGATGATGATGATGATGATGATGATGATGATGATGATGATGATGATGATGATGATGATGATGATGATGATGATGATGATGATGATGATGATGATGATGATGATGATGATGATGATGATGATGATGATGATGATGATGATGATGATGATGATGATGATGATGATGATGATGATGATGATGATGATGATGATGATGATGATGATGATGATGATGATGATGATGATGATGATGATGATGATGATGATGATGATGATGATGATGATGATGATGATGATGATGATGATGATGATGATGATGATGATGATGATGATGATGATGATGATGATGATGATGATGATGATGATGATGATGATGATGATGATGATGATGATGATGATGATGATGATGATGATGATGATGATGATGATGATGATGATGATGATGATGATGATGATGATGATGATGATGATGATGATGATGATGAT
>OX016540.1:123389430-123408174 GCA_943590905.1 Sphaerophoria taeniata
CAGACGTAAAGGACGCATTAAGACAGGTAATAGCACATGCCAAAGGCTTAGGTCATGCTATTAAGGAAATAATAAGTGACAATGGTGGTGAGTTTGATAATTTTGAAGTCAAGCAGATTCTACGAGACAATGGTATAGTACAGCGACTCACAGCCCCATACACACCACAACAGAATGGTGGAAGCGAACGTGAAAATAGAACAATTATAGAAATGGCAAGAACTTTTAAATTTTCCAATTCGGAAGTGACATTTCCTGAAGCTATTTGGGCAGAATTAGTTAATTCTGCTATTTATGTTTTGAATAGAACTGGAAAGTCATCCATTAATGAAGTCAGTCCTTATGAGCTTTGGATTGGAAATAAGCCGAGAATTAAACACCTTAGAATAATTGGTTCTACTTGCTTCACACACGTGCCTATTCAGAAACGAAAGAAAATGGATAAGAAAGCTGTGAAAGGATATCTTGTAGGATTTGATGGCGATGAACGCTATAGAGTATTCGTTAAAGAAGATAACATGGTGATATTATCAAGGGACGTTCAGTTTGTAGAGAAGATCAAGTCATGTGATAGCACTGTCAATATTCCCTTACGCGGATTTGAAGAAAATAATAATGACAGCAAGGAACCTCAACATGAACTTGAAGATACAATAATAGACGAAGAACCAACTATGATAGAGAATGAAGAATATCACACCAACAATGGTTCTGAAAGTGACGAATACAACACCGGAAATGACACTGACTTTGATAATGAAGAACATCAAAATATATCAACAAGATATCTCAGAAATCGAGAAGAAATAAGAAAACCGAATCGGTATGATGATTTTATTATATGATGATGATGATGATGATGATGATGATGATGATGATGATGATGATGATGATGATGATGATGATGATGATGATGATGATGATGATGATGATGATGATGATGATGATGATGATGATGATGATGATGATGATGATGATGATGATGATGATGATATTGAGGTTATTAAATTGAGTTATGTTACCTTAAACTTATTAGATACTTCACACTTGTTTACTCTGAAATTACTTGTTACTTTGTGTAACTGAAAATTTATGTTTTTATAAATATTCGTTATTATTGAAAATTGTTTCATTCGATATCAAATCATTAAAACAAACGTATGTTATTAATTCCAAACCTAGTCTTTCATTTGGAACGCTTAATATAATAGGTTATGGGCCCAGCATTGCCTTAAAGGACTATTGGTACAAAATCAGTTTAAAATTTATAAATACAATTTAAAGAAAATAAGACGTCAGGAGCGAATTGAAATAGAATTATTGAGAAGAAAGAATCTCAACCAAGAAGAATTCAAGAATTTCAAGAAGAAGAAATTTAAGAAGCAGAATTCAAGAATTTTTAGAAGAAAAATTCAAGAATAAAATTCAAAATCCTTGAGCAGAAAAAGATAAGTCCAGTTAAAAATAATTCAAGAAGAAGATAAGCACATTCAAGAAACCTAAAGAAGTAGAAAAGAAGCCCAATACAAAAATTTAGTTGCATACGATGGAGTTTGTAAAGAATATAAAGCTCTTAAGTGGTGAAGCAGATTGGCCTATATGGAGAAGAAAAATCAGAGATGTTCTTGATTACCATGAAGGTGCCATTGATGTCATTGACGGTAATTTAGTAAAGCCAGAAGCATTGACTGACAATGCTTCAGAAATTCAAAAACAAGAGCACAAGAAGAGGTGCGACTTGTACAGAAAGGCGAACAGTTATTCAAAGTCTTTGATAACTAGTTCAGTCACTGATGCTGTGTACCAAAAGATAATGGACAAAGAGACAGCATTTGATGCATGGAATGCATTAAGAAATGAATTTGAAGCAACTGCAAAAGACCAACTTTTTAAAATTTGTACCGATCTCTTCAGTTTTAAATGGAAGACAGGTGAAGATGTGTCAACACACATAGCTCAATTAAGGAATTTATGGATGGAATTAAATAATGGTCTTGCTGCGAAGAATTACAAGACTCTTCCAGATTTAATGTTAGTTTGCAAGGTATTACACATTTTACCGAGCAAATTTAACACTTTCAAATCAAGTTGGATGTTATTATCAAAAGAAGAAGAGAAGACTTTTGATGAATTAACATCACAACTTTGTTTGTATGAAAGAAATTTTCAAAAATATGAAAAAGAAGAAGAAGAAGAAGATTCTCAAGAGACTCTAATTGCAAGAGGAGAGAAGAAGATAAATCCAAGGAAATTCAAGAAAAGTTATTCAAGAAATGAAGACACATGCAACTACTGCAAAAAGAAGGGACATTGGATAAAAGATTGCAGAAAGTGGATAGCTGATGGGCGACCACACAAGAACAAATCCAATTCTACTAATAAAACATACAACATGCAAGATAATGTAAATGCTTCATTAGTGTCAGTGTGTAATGAAGTATTTTCATTTGAAAATAATCCCAACGACTGGTGGATTGACAACGGAGCAACAAAGCATGTGACAAATTGTGCTGATTATTTTCAAGATTTTAAATATTTTGAAACACCGTGCTGTATCCAAGCTGCAGGTAAAGAAACACTTAAAGCTATTGGTAAAGGTAATATTCGAATGAAGTCTAGAGTCAACAATCAAGATATCGAAATAACTCTCAGAGATGTATGGTATGTACCCAATGTATCTAGAAATTTGTTTTCTGTCCTAGCAGTACAGGATAAGAATCAAAATAGTATTTTTAAGTCTTTAACTAATAAGTGTTGGCTCCAAGTTGATGCCAAAATATTGTTATATGGCTATCGTAAGACAAATGGGTCTTTATATAAAGCTGATTTAAGACCAATTTTAAGTGATGAACGATGCCATGTAGCAACAACAGAAAGCAATACCTTACAACTTTACCACGAGAGATGGGGACACCAGGACAAACGTCATGTCAAATCTCTATTAGAAAGAGAGTTAAATATTAAAGTTAAACTAGACAACAATATTTGTGAACCATGTATTTATGGAAAAATGCATCGGTTACTATTCGGTACTCGTAGAAAATCAACTCATCCAGGTGAACTAATGTCAGCTGATGTTTGTGGACCTTTTGATAAATCGTTTAAAAACAAGCGTTATTTAGTTGTATTTAAAGATAGTTTTACAAAATATCGCTATGGTTTTGCAATTGAACGTAAATCAGACGTAAAGGACGCATTAAGACAGGTAATAGCACATGCCAAAGGCTTAGGTCATGCTATTAAGGAAATAATAAGTGACAATGGTGGTGAGTTTGATAATTTTGAAGTCAAGCAGATTCTACGAGACAATGGTATAGTACAGCGACTCACAGCCCCATACACACCACAACAGAATGGTGGAAGCGAACGTGAAAATAGAACAATTATAGAAATGGCAAGAACTTTTAAATTTTCCAATTCGGAAGTGACATTTCCTGAAGCTATTTGGGCAGAATTAGTTAATTCTGCTATTTATGTTTTGAATAGAACTGGAAAGTCATCCATTAATGAAGTCAGTCCTTATGAGCTTTGGATTGGAAATAAGCCGAGAATTAAACACCTTAGAATAATTGGTTCTACTTGCTTCACACACGTGCCTATTCAGAAACGAAAGAAAATGGATAAGAAAGCTGTGAAAGGATATCTTGTAGGATTTGATGGCGATGAACGCTATAGAGTATTCGTTAAAGAAGATAACATGGTGATATTATCAAGGGACGTTCAGTTTGTAGAGAAGATCAAGTCATGTGATAGCACTGTCAATATTCCCTTACGCGGATTTGAAGAAAATAATAATGACAGCAAGGAACCTCAACATGAACTTGAAGATACAATAATAGACGAAGAACCAACTATGATAGAGAATGAAGAATATCACACCAACAATGGTTCTGAAAGTGACGAATACAACACCGGAAATGACACTGACTTTGATAATGAAGAACATCAAAATATATCAACAAGATATCTCAGAAATCGAGAAGAAATAAGAAAACCGAATCGGTATGATGATTTTATTATGATGGCTGAAGAATTTGTGTATAATTTGGAGAATCCAGAAACTTATCAAGAAGCGACTTCCAGCAAAGACAAATATGAGTGGAAATTAGCAATGGAAAAAGAAATAAAATCACTCAAAGAAAACAAAACATGAAGAAGAATTACCAAGAGGGTCAAAACCAATATCATGCAGATGGGTATATAACTTAAAGAAGAATCCAGATGGAACCATAGATAAATACAAAGCGAGACTCGTCGCAAAAGGTTTCAGCCAACGGTACGGAATAGATTTTAGTCAAACGTTTAGTCCAGTGGCAAAGCTTGGAACGATACGATCTATTTTAAGTATTGCTGCAAGTGAAGGTATGCATCTTGCACAATTTGACGTATCAACGGCTTTTCTTTATGGAGAACTTGAAGAAGTTATATATATGAAGCAACCAGAGGGTTATAACGATGGTACAAATAAAGTTTGTAGACTGCGAAGAAGTTTATATGGTCTAAAACAATCCTCTAGATGTTGGAATAAACGTTTTGGTAAATATATTTCAAATCTTGGATTTAAAGCAAGTGATGCAGATCCATGTTTATTCATACGCGAGAGAAATAAGAAAAAGTTAATCCTCGTTTTATACGTTGATGATGGCTTAGTTGCAGCTACAGAAAAGAAAGATTTGGAAATTTTCATCAACGAACTAAAACAAGAATTCAAGATTGTTTCAAAAGAAGCTGTTTATTTTTTGGGATTGGAGATAGAACATAAAGACAAGAACATCAAAATCAAACAAGCTGCACATACAAGAAAATTTTTAGAAAAGTTTAATTTTTCTGATTGCAAGCCAGTTTCTACGCCCATGATCAAGAATAATGCAAGTGATCAGTCAGAGAAGAATCAAAAATCAGGGAAAGAAGAAATTAAACATAACTTTCCATATAGACAAGCAGTTGGGACATTAATGTACCTTATGCTTGGTACACGACCGGACATCGCATACACGGTAGGATTTTTATCAAGAACTCTTGAAAGTCCATCAATTGAGGACGTAACAAGAGTGAAGAGAGTTTTTCGATACTTATCGGGAACAATAGAGTATGGTATTACTTATCGACATGATGCAGAGAAAAGAATCATCGAGTGCTTCAGCGATGCAGACTTCGGAGGCTGTTTAAAGACTGGACGTTCAACCTCAGGAGTTGTTGTCAAGCATGCTGGTGGAGCTATTTCTTGGTTAAGCCAAAGGCAAGCTATGGTAGCTACATCAACAACAGAAGCGGAGATCGTTGCAGCGAATGAGGCAGCCAAAGAAGTAATTTGGTTGAAAAGGCTTTTTAAAGATTTTTTCGAATTAAAGGACATCCCTGTCATTCAAGTTGATAATACTGCGGCGGTAAGACTTTCGCAAAATCCAGAGTTTCACCGACGAACGAAACATATTGCCATTAAACATTTTTTCATCAGAGAAAAAGTAATTGAAAATCAAATCAAGGTTCAGCAAATTTCAACTGAAAACCAACTGGCGGATCTTATGACAAAACCTTAAGCAAGTCCACGCCTCAGAATTTTATGCAAGAAAATTGGTCAAGATGTTTGAACACAATTTTTTTTAATAAGTTTCAAGTAACAAGGGAAAGTATTGAGGTTATTAAATTGAGTTATGTTACCTTAAACTTATTAGATACTTCACACTTGTTTACTCTGAAATTACTTGTTACTTTGTGTAACTGAAAATTTATGTTTTTATAAATATTCGTTATTATTGAAAATTGTTTCATTCGATATCAAATCATTAAAACAAACGTATGTTATTAATTCCAAACCTAGTCTTTCATTTGGAACGCTTAATATAATAGATGATGATGATGATGATGATGATGATGATGATGATGATGATGATGATGATGATGATGATGATGATGATGATGATGATGATGATGATGATGATGATGATGATGATGATGATGATGATGATGATGATGATGATGATGATGATGATGATGATGATGATGATGATGATGATGATGATGATGATGATGATGATGATGATGATGATGATGATGATGATGATGATGATGATGATGATGATGATGATGATGATGATGATGATGATGATGATGATGATGATGATGATGATGATGATGATGATGATGATGATGATGATGATGATGATGATGATGATGATGATGATGATGATGATGATGATGATGATGATGATGATGATGATGATGATGATGATGATGATGATGATGATGATGATGATGATGATGATGATGATGATGATGATGATGATGATGATGATGATGATGATGATGATGATGATGATGATGATGATGATGATGATGATGATGATGATGATGATGATGATGATGATGATGATGATGATGATGATGATGATGATGATGATGATGATGATGATGATGATGATGATGATGATGATGATGATGATGATGATGATGATGATGATGATGATGATGATGATGATGATGATGATGATGATGATGATGATGATGATGATGATGATGATGATGATGATGATGATGATGATGATGATGATGATGATGATGATGATGATGATGATGATGATGATGATGATGATGATGATGATGATGATGATGATGATGATGATGATGATGATGATGATGATGATGATGATGATGATGATGATGATGATGATGATGATGATGATGATGATGATGATGATGATGATGATGATGATGATGATGATGATGATGATGATGATGATGATGATGATGATGATGATGATGATGATGATGATGATGATGATGATGATGATGATGATGATGATGATGATGATGATGATGATGATGATGATGATGATGATGATGATGATGATGATGATGATGATGATGATGATGATGATGATGATGATGATGATGATGATGATGATGATGATGATGATGATGATGATGATGATGATGATGATGATGATGATGATGATGATGATGATGATGATGATGATGATGATGATGATGATGATGATGATGATGATGATGATGATGATGATGATGATGATGATGATGATGATGATGATGATGATGATGATGATGATGATGATGATGATGATGATGATGATGATGATGATGATGATGATGATGATGATGATGATGATGATGATGATGATGATGATGATGATGATGATGATGATGATGATGATGATGATGATGATGATGATGATGATGATGATGATGATGATGATGATGATGATGATGATGATGATGATGATGATGATGATGATGATGATGATGATGATGATGATGATGATGATGATGATGATGATGATGATGATGATGATGATGATGATGATGATGATGATGATGATGATGATGATGATGATGATGATGATGATGATGATGATGATGATGATGATGATGATGATGATGATGATGATGATGATGATGATGATGATGATGATGATGATGATGATGATGATGATGATGATGATGATGATGATGATGATGATGATGATGATGATGATGATGATGATGATGATGATGATGATGATGATGATGATGATGATGATGATGATGATGATGATGATGATGATGATGATGATGATGATGATGATGATGATGATGATGATGATGATGATGATGATGATGATGATGATGATGATGATGATGATGATGATGATGATGATGATGATGATGATGATGATGATGATGATGATGATGATGATGATGATGATGATGATGATGATGATGATGATGATGATGATGATGATGATGATGATGATGATGATGATGATGATGATGATGATGATGATGATGATGATGATGATGATGATGATGATGATGATGATGATGATGATGATGATGATGATGATGATGATGATGATGATGATGATGATGATGATGATGATGATGATGATGATGATGATGATGATGATGATGATGATGATGATGATGATGATGATGATGATGATGATGATGATGATGATGATGATGATGATGATGATGATGATGATGATGATGATGATGATGATGATGATGATGATGATGATGATGATGATGATGATGATGATGATGATGATGATGATGATGATGATGATGATGATGATGATGATGATGATGATGATGATGATGATGATGATGATGATGATGATGATGATGATGATGATGATGATGATGATGATGATGATGATGATGATGATGATGATGATGATGATGATGATGATGATGATGATGATGATGATGATGATGATGATGATGATGATGATGATGATGATGATGATGATGATGATGATGATGATGATGATGATGATGTCGAACAACAAATGTTTAAGCGCGAATAGACGTGAGAAAAGTTCGTCCGGCAAAAGCATTTAAATTTGCAGTTTTTACATTACGTATCCACATCTAAGTGTGAGAAAGTGTTACTTAAAGTGTTTCCCTTTTGATTGCAAACTCAACTGTAAACAGTCACAATCTAGATAAATAGTATTTGAAGAATCAAAATTTGGGTTTATTTTCTTATAAAATTGGTTTGCTTTCACGTGATCACTTGTGTCTTGTTAACCTGACATTAATAGTACTCGCTCTCTCCCAATTTCCAAACTTCGCTCTTTGTTTCTGTCTCTTTTAATATGAGTCGTGACGGTTTAAGATCTAAAATCTCCGCTCCCACCAACCCGACCGCGGCCGCTCCTAAGCAATCATCCAGCACTGCATCCAAAGAGAAATCTGAGATTTCGGGCACCCTCAAACCAATTAATGATACTTCGCATAACGAAAGGCCAGTGACGTCATCAACACCGACGATACAAGGTACCGATTTAAGTATGGACAGCTTTGCTAAGAGTGTGACAGATGACATCGTATCTCGCATCACAAGGGAAATAAATGATTTGCGGACCGATTTCATCGAACGACTTAAAATCATTGAGATTAATTTTGCGACTCATGTAAGCGAAGCCAGCAAATCGATTGATTCCCTCAACGATCGAGTCCAAAGTTTGGAAAAACACTTAGACTCACTCAATTTTCGTGAAAGAGAGTGCAAATGCAAAGAGTATACTCATAGAAAACGATGCAATTATGAATGCAGTAGCCGCCGCAGCAGCAACGATCGATCGAGATGAAGAAGCCCAAAATGAAAATTAAGCACAGCAGCACATCATTATCATTATTATTAGTAATATTTAAATTTTTCTCTTCAATTATTTTCTTTTCCTTTCTTTTTTCCTCTTTCCAACTTTCTTTTCTCTATTTAAATTTTTTGTTTACACTTGCTTTATATTGTAAAAGTTTTTGCTTTGTGTTTTTATTTTATATCTCATTTATGTTACTTTTTTCTCAAGTTAAAACTTATCGGCACAGAGTGGAGTGAAAATGATTTGAGCTCCGAAGACGAAAACAGTGATGTTACACTAAGAGTGATGCTTAACATTTTTTGTCAGCGTAGAGTAGGCTTTAAAGTTGTTCATATCAACGCACAAAGTTTGTTTCCCAAAATCGATGAATTTCGATACCTTTTTGAAAAATCGGATGTAGATGCAATCTGCGTCTCAGAAACATGGTTTTCTCAGGGCATAAACGACGTCTCTTATAAACTTAATGGGTACAGACTTTTTCGGTCCGATAGATGTAGCCGAGGTGGAGGGGTTGCAATTTATTTAAAAGAGGGTTTATCATGCAAAATAGTTTGCTACTCTCCATTAGATTCTAATTTTGAAATACTTATTTCTAGATGTTATTGGTATTGAAAGTAGTCTTCTTTTGGGGGTCATCTATAGACCTAATAGCAATGTTGACCTAGGCCCCTTATATAGCATTATTGAGGATTTAACCGTCAGATCACCTAATTTAATAATCTGCGGTGGATTTAAATAATAATATATTGGCCGATGAAAATTTTAGTGAGCAAATGAGCTCCTTTGATTTACATCTTGTAAACTTTTCAGTACCCACGCATTTTACTCAAACCTCAAGCACTCTTTTGGATATTTTTCTAGTAAATAATTGTGATAGAATTCTGTTTTACGACCAACTTAACGCTCCTACCTTCTCACGCCACGACCTAATTTTTCTTACATTTGATTTTGTAACCGTTAAAAGAACAAATAATCCGCTTTCCTTTGTACGCGACTTCAAAAGTGTTGATAAGTCATTGTTAGAACAGCATATCCGTGCCATACCATGGGAAAATATTTTCTTTATGCCTTCACCTGACAATCAAGTTGAGTTTTTAAACATGAACATATTAAACCTCTTTAATACGCATGTTCCATTAAAATTAATAAAAACTCAAATTTTTTCGAAACCATGGATGACAAACGAGATTAAAAAACTTATGCTACAACGTGACCAAGCCTATCGACGGTGGGTTCTTTGTCGGATAGATGCATTACATTTATATTATAAAACATTAAGGAACAGAGTAGTACAAGAAATAAGGACTGCGAAAATCATGTTCTATTCAAATCATCTAAATGTAACATCAGATGGTAGGAAGCTATGGAAAAATGTGCGTGAGCTTGGTCTTGGTAAACAGCGTCCTCAATCTCTAACTAATATTGATTGCGATGATCTAAACAAAAAATTTCTGACTCCTCTCAACACACCGCTGCTGTCGACTGAAATTGAAGCCCCAGAAACAATTTTTTCGTTTGCTCCCTTTTGTTTTTCAGGGATAAGCGAACTTGACGTCCTGGAAAGTGTTCTTTCGGTAAAATCGGATGCAGTTGGAGTTGATGAAGTAAACCCTATTTTCTTAAAAGCTATCATGCCGTTATTACTTCCCTTTCTAACTCACATATTTAACTTTGTTTTCATGACTGGTATCTTTCCAAGACAATGGAAATCGGCAAAGATAATACCAATCCCTAAAAATTCTGCTTGTGACGACTTTAGACCGATCTCCATCTTACCTTTCTTATCAAAAGTTTGTGAGAGGTTAATGCAAAAACAGCTTAACGAACATGTCAAAAAGAATGGTTTGCTAGCGAATATTCAGTCAGGGTTTCGACCTAAGCACAGCTGTACCACTGCGTTGATGAAAGTAACTGAAGATATTAGGGCATGTCTTGATAATGATTGCGTTACTTTCTTAGTTCTCCTCGATTTCTCGAAAGCCTTCGATATGGTCGATCACTCCCTGCTGTTAGCCAAACTGAGGAACTCATGCAATTTTTCCTCGGACGCTGTCAAATTGATCGCATCCTATTTAAGTGGCAGAATTCAGGCTGTGTGTGTTGACAGTAAACTCTCAGGCTTCCTCCCTATCACTCGCGGTGTTCCACAAGGATCTATTCTGGCCCCTCTCCTTTTCTCGTTATATATCAACGAAATAGCGTCCATTATCACTAACACCTCTAAACACTTCTACGCCGACGACATCCAGATTTACAAAAGCTGCCCACTAGGTCTGATAGAAAATTGTGTCAGCACCATTAATGATGAGCTATCATCAATCTCAAATTGGTCGATTAACAATGGTTTAACTCTAAACCCAATTAAATGCAAATGTCTGGTGATCTCAAAAAAAGTCTTAGATACATCCTATTTTCCTAAGATTACGCTAAATGGAGTTGTTTTAGAATTTGTGAACACCGCTAAGAATTTAGGCATTGTTTTTAACAGAACACTGACTTGGAACAACCACATAAATTCTATTGTAGGGAAAGTATACGGAGGTCTTCGTACTCTATGGACCTTTCAGCCATTCACGCCACTAAACACCAGAATTGTCCTAATAAAAACTTTAATTATACCTGTCCTTAGTCAAGGTTGTGAAATTTATTACAATTGCGATTCCGCTAGCAGAACCAAGTTAAAAGTAGCATTCAACAGCACGATTCGCTATATATTTGGACTTAGAAAATATGACCATGTTTCCCATTTAAGTTTAAGATTACTCAATATGTCATTTGAAAACTTTGTTAAATTCCGCACCCTAAAAATACTTTTCAGCATCATACAATCTCGTGAACCAACATACCTTTACGAAATTCTACGCTTTGGGGAATCAAATCGTGCACCCTTTTTAATACTTCCTCGCTTTACTTGTTTAACATCTGAAAGACAATTCTTCATCGCCGCAATCCGTCTTTGGAACTCACTTCCCTCGCCATTGAGAAATATAAGTAACAGCATTGAATTTCACAAAAAATTAAAAATTTTCTTTACTAACCAAAGCAACTAACTTGTTATTCTTATTTAACTTCTTCCACACTATCCTCTAACTCTCTCCTCTAACTCTTTTTTCTAACTCTTTCTATCTCTCGATCTGTTCATCCTTATAACTAGGATATAATTTACTATTTTTCTTTTTTTTTTATTACTATGTACATATTTTAAATTTTCCTTATAATTGTTAAAACTCAACTAAAATTCAAACTTAAACTTAATTGAAGTCATAATCTATCACTATCTTACAAGATTTATCTTAAAGTGTTAGCAAATATACAAATAAAATGAAATGAAATGAAATGAAATGAAATGAAATGAAATGAAATGAAATGAAATGAAATGAAATGAAATGAAATGAAATGAAATGAAATGAAATGAAATGAAATGAAATGAAATGAAATGAAATGAAATGAAATGAAATGAAATGAAATGAAATGAAATGAAATGAAATGAAATGAAATGAAATGAAATGAAATGAAATGAAATGAAATGAAATGAAATGAAATGAAATGAAATGAAATGAAATGAAATGAAATGAAATGATGATGATGATGATGATGATGATGATGATGATGATGATGATGATGATGATGATGATGATGATGATGATGATGATGATGATGATGATGATGATGATGATGATGATGATGATGATGATGATGATGATGATGATGATGATGATGATGATGATGATGATGATGATGATGATGATGATGATGATGATGATGATGATGATGATGATGATGATGATGATGATGATGATGATGATGATGATGATGATGATGATGATGATGATGATGATGATGATGATGATGATGATGATGATGATGATGATGATGATGATGATGATGATGATGATGATGATGATGATGATGATGATGATGATGATGATGATGATGATGATGATGATGATGATGATGATGATGATGATGATGATGATGATGATGATGATGATGATGATGATGATGATGATGATGATGATGATGATGATGATGATGATGATGATGATGATGATGATGATGATGATGATGATGATGATGATGATGATGATGATGATGATGATGATGATGATGATGATGATGATGATGATGATGATGATGATGATGATGATGATGATGATGATGATGATGATGATGATGATGATGATGATGATGATGATGATGATGATGATGATGATGATGATGATGATGATGATGATGATGATGATGATGATGATGATGATGATGATGATGATGATGATGATGATGATGATGATGATGATGATGATGATGATGATGATGATGATGATGATGATGATGATGATGATGATGATGATGATGATGATGATGATGATGATGATGATGATGATGATGATGATGATGATGATGATGATGATGATGATGATGATGATGATGATGATGATGATGATGATGATGATGATGATGATGATGATGATGATGATGATGATGATGATGATGATGATGATGATGATGATGATGATGATGATGATGATGATGATGATGATGATGATGATGATGATGATGATGATGATGATGATGATGATGATGATGATGATGATGATGATGATGATGATGATGATGATGATGATGATGATGATGATGATGATGATGATGATGATGATGATGATGATGATGATGATGATGATGATGATGATGATGATGATGATGATGATGATGATGATGATGATGATGATGATGATGATGATGATGATGATGATGATGATGATGATGATGATGATGATGATGATGATGATGATGATGATGATGATGATGATGATGATGATGATGATGATGATGATGATGATGATGATGATGATGATGATGATGATGATGATGATGATGATGATGATGATGATGATGATGATGATGATGATGATGATGATGATGATGATGATGATGATGATGATGATGATGATGATGATGATGATGATGATGATGATGATGATGATGATGATGATGATGATGATGATGATGATGATGATGATGATGATGATGATGATGATGATGATGATGATGATGATGATGATGATGATGATGATGATGATGATGATGATGATGATGATGATGATGATGATGATGATGATGATGATGATGATGATGATGATGATGATGATGATGATGATGATGATGATGATGATGATGATGATGATGATGATGATGATGATGATGATGATGATGATGATGATGATGATGATGATGATGATGATGATGATGATGATGATGATGATGATGATGATGATGATGATGATGATGATGATGATGATGATGATGATGATGATGATGATGATGATGATGATGATGATGATGATGATGATGATGATGATGATGATGATGATGATGATGATGATGATGATGATGATGATGATGATGATGATGATGATGATGATGATGATGATGATGATGATGATGATGATGATGATGATGATGATGATGATGATGATGATGATGATGATGATGATGATGATGATGATGATGATGATGATGATGATGATGATGATGATGATGATGATGATGATGATGATGATGATGATGATGATGATGATGATGATGATGATGATGATGATGATGATGATGATGATGATGATGATGATGATGATGATGATGATGATGATGATGATGATGATGATGATGATGATGATGATGATGATGATGATGATGATGATGATGATGATGATGATGATGATGATGATGATGATGATGATGATGATGATGATGATGATGATGATGATGATGATGATGATGATGATGATGATGATGATGATGATGATGATGATGATGATGATGATGATGATGATGATGATGATGATGATGATGATGATGATGATGATGATGATGATGATGATGATGATGATGATGATGATGATGATGATGATGATGATGATGATGATGATGATGATGATGATGATGATGATGATGATGATGATGATGATGATGATGATGATGATGATGATGATGATGATGATGATGATGATGATGATGATGATGATGATGATGATGATGATGATGATGATGATGATGATGATGATGATGATGATGATGATGATGATGATGATGATGATGATGATGATGATGATGATGATGATGATGATGATGATGATGATGATGATGATGATGATGATGATGATGATGATGATGATGATGATGATGATGATGATGATGATGATGATGATGATGATGATGATGATGATGATGATGATGATGATGATGATGATGATGATGATGATGATGATGATGATGATGATGATGATGATGATGATGATGATGATGATGATGATGATGATGATGATGATGATGATGATGATGATGATGATGATGATGATGATGATGATGATGATGATGATGATGATGATGATGATGATGATGATGATGATGATGATGATGATGATGATGATGATGATGATGATGATGATGATGATGATGATGATGATGATGATGATGATGATGATGATGATGATGATGATGATGATGATGATGATGATGATGATGATGATGATGATGATGATGATGATGATGATGATGATGATGATGATGATGATGATGATGATGATGATGATGATGATGATGATGATGATGATGATGATGATGATGATGATGATGATGATGATGATGATGATGATGATGATGATGATGATGATGATGATGATGATGATGATGATGATGATGATGATGATGATGATGATGATGATGATGATGATGATGATGATGATGATGATGATGATGATGATGATGATGATGATGATGATGATGATGATGATGATGATGATGATGATGATGATGATGATGATGATGATGATGATGATGATGATGATGATGATGATGATGATGATGATGATGATGATGATGATGATGATGATGATGATGATGATGATGATGATGATGATGATGATGATGATGATGATGATGATGATGATGATGATGATGATGATGATGATGATGATGATGATGATGATGATGATGATGATGATGATGATGATGATGATGATGATGATGATGATGATGATGATGATGATGATGATGATGATGATGATGATGATGATGATGATGATGATGATGATGATGATGATGATGATGATGATGATGATGATGATGATGATGATGATGATGATGATGATGATGATGATGATGATGATGATGATGATGATGATGATGATGATGATGATGATGATGATGATGATGATGATGATGATGATGATGATGATGATGATGATGATGATGATGATGATGATGATGATGATGATGATGATGATGATGATGATGATGATGATGATGATGATGATGATGATGATGATGATGATGATGATGATGATGATGATGATGATGATGATGATGATGATGATGATGATGATGATGATGATGATGATGATGATGATGATGATGATGATGATGATGATGATGATGATGATGATGATGATGATGATGATGATGATGATGATGATGATGATGATGATGATGATGATGATGATGATGATGATGATGATGATGATGATGATGATGATGATGATGATGATGATGATGATGATGATGAGATGATGTGATGATGATGATGATGATGATGATGATGATGATGATGATGATGATGATGATGATGATGATGATGATGATGATGATGATGATGATGATGATGATGATGATGATGATGATGATGATGATGATGATGATGATGATGATGATGATGATGATGATGATGATGATGATGATGATGATGATGATGATGATGATGATGATGATGATGATGATGATGATGATGATGATGATGATGATGATGATGATGATGATGATGATGATGATGATGATGATGATGATGATGATGATGATGATGATGATGATGATGATGATGATGATGATGATGATGATGATGATGATGATGATGATGATGATGATGATGATGATGATGATGATGATGATGATGATGATGATGATGATGATGATGATGATGATGATGATGATGATGATGATGATGATGATGATGATGATGATGATGATGATGATGATGATGATGATGATGATGATGATGATGATGATGATGATGATGATGATGATGATGATGATGATGATGATGATGATGATGATGATGATGATGATGATGATGATGATGATGATGATGATGATGATGATGATGATGATGATGATGATGATGATGATGATGATGATGATGATGATGATGATGATGATGATGATGATGATGATGATGATGATGATGATGATGATGATGATGATGATGATGATGATGATGATGATGATGATGATGATGATGATGATGATGATGATGATGATGATGATGATGATGATGATGATGATGATGATGATGATGATGATGATGATGATGATGATGATGATGATGATGATGATGATGATGATGATGATGATGATGATGATGATGATGATGATGATGATGATGATGATGATGATGATGATGATGATGATGATGATGATGATGATGATGATGATGATGATGATGATGATGATGATGATGATGATGATGATGATGATGATGATGATGATGATGATGATGATGATGATGATGATGATGATGATGATGATGATGATGATGATGATGATGATGATGATGATGATGATGATGATGATGATGATGATGATGATGATGATGATGATGATGATGATGATGATGATGATGATGATGATGATGATGATGATGATGATGATGATGATGATGATGATGATGATGATGATGATGATGATGATGATGATGATGATGATGATGATGATGATGATGATGATGATGATGATGATGATGATGATGATGATGATGATGATGATGATGATGATGATGATGATGATGATGATGATGATGATGATGATGATGATGATGATGATGATGATGATGATGATGATGATGATGATGATGATGATGATGATGATGATGATGATGATGATGATGATGATGATGATGATGATGATGATGATGATGATGATGATGATGATGATGATGATGATGATGATGATGATGATGATGATGATGATGATGATGATGATGATGATGATGATGATGATGATGATGATGATGATGATGATGATGATGATGATGATGATGATGATGATGATGATGATGATGATGATGATGATGATGATGATGATGATGATGATGATGATGATGATGATGATGATGATGATGATGATGATGATGATGATGATGATGATGATGATGATGATGATGATGATGATGATGATGATGATGATGATGATGATGATGATGATGATGATGATGATGATGATGATGATGATGATGATGATGATGATGATGATGATGATGATGATGATGATGATGATGATGATGATGATGATGATGATGATGATGATGATGATGATGATGATGATGATGATGATGATGATGATGATGATGATGATGATGATGATGATGATGATGATGATGATGATGATGATGATGATGATGATGATGATGATGATGATGATGATGATGATGATGATGATGATGATGATGATGATGATGATGATGATGATGATGATGATGATGATGATGATGATGATGATGATGATGATGATGATGATGATGATGATGATGATGATGATGATGATGATGATGATGATGATGATGATGATGATGATGATGATGATGATGATG
>OX016540.1:123408374-123626382 GCA_943590905.1 Sphaerophoria taeniata
AAAGATCATTGGTTTTGAAAGGAAAAATAGCATGCAATTGTTGGTGCATTGGTTTTCAAATGGAAAACTGGAAAATTTCAACATGGGTTTTCGAACGGAAAATAGAAAGTTCATGATGAAAAACTCGGAAAGATCATTGGTTTTGAAAGGAAAAATAGCATGCAATTGTTGGTGCATTGGTTTTCAAATGGAAAACTGGAAAATTTCAACATTGGTTTTCGAACTTAAAATAGAAAGTTCATGATGAAAGACTCGGAAAAACTCATTGGTTTGCAAGAGCAAAATTTAATGTAAGTGATGAAAAACTCGGAAAACTCATTGGTTTTCAAAGGAAAAACTGCATGTAATTGTAGGTGCATTGGTTTTCAAATGGAAAAGTGGTAAAATTCAGAATGGGTTTTTCGAATGGAAAATAGAAATTTCTTGATGAAAAGCTCGGAAAACTCATTGGTTTGCAAAGGGAAAATTGCATGCAATTGTAGGTGCATTGGTTTTCAAATGGAAAACTGGAAATTTCAAAATGGGATTTTGAATGGAAAATTGAAAGTTCTTGATGAAAAACTTGGAAAACTCATTGGTTTACAAGAGGAAAATTTAATGTTAGTGATGAAGAACTCGGAAAACTCATTGGTTTTCAAAGGAAAAACTGCATGTAATTGTAGGTGCATTGGTTTTCAAATGGAAAACTGGACAAATTCAGAATGGGTTTTCGAATTGAAAATAGAAAAATCTTGATGAAAAAACTCGTAAAACTCATCGGCTTTCAAAGGGAGTATAGCATGCAATTGTAGGTGCATTTGTTTTCAAATGGAAAACTGGAACATTTCAAAATGGGTTTTCGAATGGAAAATAGAAAGTTCTTGATGAAATACTCGAAAAATCATTGTTTTTCAAAGGGAAAATTGCATGTAATTGTAGGTGCATTGGTTTTCAAATGGAAAACTGGAAAATTTCAAGATGGATTTTCGAATGGAAAATAGAAAGTTCTTGATGAAAAACTCGGAAAGATCATTGGTTTTGAAAGGAAAAATAGCATGCAATTGTTGGTGCATTGGTTTTCAAATGGAAAACTGGAAAATTTCAACATGGGTTTTCGAACTTAAAATAGAAAGTTCATGATGAAAGACTCGGAAAACTCATTGGTTTGCAAGAGAAAAATTTAATGTAAGTGATGAAAAACTCGGAAAACTCATTGGTTTGCAAAGGAAAAACTGCATGTAATTGTAGGTGCATTGGTTTTCAAATGGAAAACTGGAAAATTTCAAAATGGCTTTTCGAATGGAAAATAGAAAGTTCTTGATAAAATACTCGGAAAAATCATTGGTTTTCAAATGGAAAATTGCATGTAGAGTAAGTGCGGCAAATGTGGCCTACGCGGGTAATATGGCCCACCCTTGTATTTCCTAAGCCAACCCTAGCAGAAAAATAAAAAAAATAGTATAACGACCATGCGCAAACTGGTTTTGTTTCACCCTTTCGTGGTGAGTCCTGCGCGACGGTTGTGAAAGTTAAAGGGTGTTTTTCGTTTTGTGTGCTTCTGATCTAATTTTTTGGTATGTATGCTTAAGTGTTTTTACATTGAATTTTGTGTTAAAACTGTAACTGTTTTTTACAATTCAAATCTTTAAAGTATTTGTGCAACATCATATTTAAAAAAAAAAAATTATGAAGTGTGTTGAAAATTTAAAATAGTGCAAAAATCACAGTGTGGCTAATATGGCCTACCCCATGTGTGGGTAATATGGCCCAGTAGGCCATATTTGACAACGTTGTTTTTTAATTGGATTTTTATAGTTTTTATTTTAATTTTTGTTGGACTTTGGCAATTCATTATCCTCTTAACAACTCAAAGTGGAGAGATTGCTGTTAAAGGATTTTCGTCAACAGGCATATGGCCATTCGACCGAAATATCTTGCCAGACCATGAGTTCTTAGCAGCAGAAGAAGTTGTTGCAACAGAATTTCAATCCAACATTGAAAATCTTTTACTGGCCAGCCCAATAGATGGAGGTATGCAGTTGGAGCCGGAAGGACCATCAACTTCAGCTAATATCAGAAGTATTGCCGAAATAGAGGCTTCTTCATCTTTTATCGGGCCGCACGACGTTTCACACATCCCTTAAAGGGTTAAGAGAACTAACAACCGTGGGAAAATGCAAAGTGCCTCTATTGCTCAGGACTGTTTTCTGAAGATAAACAAGGTCAAGCCTGGCTTCAGTGTGTACTATGTAGGTACAATGTGGGCCCATGAGGAGTGTTCGGGAAATAAAAACCAATATTTTATCTGTGAATTTTGTTTAACCTAAATTTTAAGCTACCCATAACATCATTGTGCCTAATATGGCCCACCCTGGGCCACATTAAACACCCACTAGGCCATATTAGCCGCCCTTTTTTTCAAACTGCAATTTGAAGTTCCTTTACGTTTTTGTGATTTATTTTTTTTTGTTTACGTTTTTTTTTTGAAAATAATTATACAGACTGATTAATAATTGGATACTAAGGCCCTCCGCACACGAAGCAACTGTTTTGCAACTGTTTTGCGACTAGAATCGCAAATCAGTTGCTCAAGCAACTTTGTATATGAAGCTCTATAGGAGAGCTCACACGCTCGACTGAAATGAAACCGGTGTGCAACCGATTTGCAATCGGTTTCCAACTAGTCGCACGCAACTGATTTTGTAGGTCGAATTTGAGTTGCTTAAGCAACTTTTTTTGTTTTTGTTATTAAAATTATATTATTATATATAAAAACAGATGTGTTTGTTTGTTTCTATGTCTGGTATGGACTTCTAAACGGCCCAAAAGATATTTATGGATTTTGCATGTTGTATTTTTGGAATTTTTTTGGCATTGGAAAAACCATACCGAAGAGTCGGAAAACTGGAAATATGAAATATGATATGAAACATAGACGTGAATTTGGTTTCTTGCATGTTCTTTTTGTTAAAGAATCGCTTATCGAATAGAAAAATAGAAAGTTCTTGATGGAAAACCCGCAAAACTCATTAGAGTTGTAGGTGCTTTGGTTTTCAAATGAAATATTGTTGATATAAGACCGCGAATTTCAGGTGCATTCGTTTTCAAATAGAAAAATAGAAAATAGTTGGTGGAAAACTCGGAAAATTAAAAAAAGAGTGATTCATTTGATGGTTGATAACATTTAGGATTTGATTACGTAAAGGTAAACGATATTGGTAAGATACGTGGTGTTTAATCATTCAAGGAGTTTATCTGAAAAAGCTTAATTGGGATGAAAAGGGCTTGGTTTGTTTGTGTGTCTGGTATAGAGACAATCAGCAGATACACATTCTCTCATGTTCGTGTCCATCTTTTGGATGTTGGAAGCAACCAACTTTGGCATCCGTTTGATTTAATGTTCTGCTGCCATAAAGTCTCCATTTCAAATTTTTCTGTATGTATGGATGGGTCCAATGTTCTCTTCGTACAAGTTTTCTTTGTCTTCAGTACTGGTAATAGTCAATTAAATCGTCTTCATCAGTACAACTGTTTGACATGTTGAACAGTTTCTTATAAAAATTGTGAACAAAAAATTAAAAAATCAAAATTCGGTCGTACTCGTGTGCGGAGAGAAGTCACAAATCGATCGCAAACTAGTTGTAAAACAGTTGCTTGAGCAACTGATTTGCGACTCTAATTGCAAAACAGTTGCTTCGTGTGCGGAGGGCCTAAGCCTGTAAAAAATAAATATTTATGAATTCAACTGAAACTTTTGGTTTTATTTTAAAAAATTTTAAGGGTAGGCCATATTTGCCGCACTTACTCTAATTGTAGGTGCATTAGTTTTCAAATTTAAAACTGGAAAAATTCAGAATGGGTTTTCGAATGGAAAATAGAAAAACCTTGATGAAAAAACTCGCAAAACTCATCTACTTTCAAAGGGAGAATAGCATGCAATTGTAGGTGCATTGGTTTTCAAATGGAAAACTGGAAGATTTCAAAATGGCTTTTCGAATGGAAAATAGAACGTTTTTGATGAAAAACTCGGAAAGATCATTGGTTTTGAAAGGAAAAATAGCATGCAATTGTTGGTGCATTGGTTATCAAATGGAAAACTGGAAAATTTCAACATGGGTTTTCGAACGGAAAATAGAAAGTTCATGATGAAAAACTCGGAAAACTCATTGGTTTGCAAATGGAAAATTGCATTGTAAGTTCTTGATAAAATACTCGGAAAAATCATAGGTTTTCAAAGGGAAAATTGCATCTAATTGTAGGTGCATTGGTTTTCAAATGGAAAACTGGAAAAATTCAACATGGGTTATTACGGGCGATTTCAATGTACACAATTCTTCGTGGCTTCTCCATTCGGGCCAGACAACACCCGAAGGAATGTGTGCTGAAATCTTTGCTGAGTTTAACCACCTTACTCAGCTTGTCACTGAGCCCACTCGAATATCGGATATTGATGGCCAAGCGGATAATACTCTTGACTTGTTCCTTACGTCTGACCCTGATAAATACACTATCTGTGTATTAACGCCTCTAGGCAGATCAGACCATAGTATTATATCTGCAAATTTCTCGTGTCAAAATAATCCAGTTAAAGAAAGAGCTCCGAAGAGAACCGTATGGCAATACGAGAAAGCCAACTGAGACGGTCTCAACAACTTTTTCCGGATCTTTAACTGGTCACTATGCTTCCTCGATAGTGACGTAGACTCCAGCGCTAATATGATAACTAATTATGATTATTTTGGGAATGGAAACTTTTATCCCGAATAGGGTTAAAAGCATAACCCAAGGAAAAGTCATGGTTTGATTCAAGCTGTAAAGAGGTTATCAGGGAAAAAGAAGTAAAGTTCCGGTGTTTTAGAGCCAACCCAACTGAGGAAAACCGGAACAAGTTTAAACAAGCCAGGAAGGCCTGCAATGCCCATATTCGACGGACCAAATTCTTACATGACCAAAAATTAAGGCAAAAAATTCATTTTTGGTCTTTTTTGAAAAATATGAAGAATTCTTCTTCTTGCTCGGTCCCTACGCTCGTTGACAATGACACTCCAGTTGTTAGCTCTCTCGCGAAAGCTAACCTTTTTGCTAGGCAGTTCGCCTCCAACTCTTCGCTGCCAGAGAGTGTCATGACTCCGCCAGTTCTTGAGCGCGTCAATGATTCCATGGGGCAAATCTTCTTTCGCACTCGTGCTGTGGCAAGAGTCCTCAAAGATCTCAACATACATAAATCCGCTGGTCCGGATGGTATCCCCGCTATTGTTCTGAAGAGGTGTTCTTCCACGCTGGCAAAACCCTTGCGTAAGCTTTTCCATCTATCCTATTCTTCTGGGCTCGTTCCGAGCAGTTGGAAAACAGCATTTGTCCAGCCAATCCCAAAAAAAGGCGTATCTTCTTCTCCCTCCAATTATCGTCCGATTGCACTTACGTCCCTTCTTTCTAAGGTCATGGAAACGCTGATAAACTATCAGCTCAAGAAATATCTCGAAGACCGAAAGCTTCTTAATGACCGGCAGTACGGCTTTCGCATCAACAGGTCCACTGGTGATCTGATGGTTTATCTCACCGAACAGTGGAACAAATCTTTACATCGTTTTGGAGAAAGTAAGATTGTTGCACTTGATATTTCAAAGGCATTTGATAAAGTCTGGAATCTTGCTCTTTTATCGAAAATGCGTGCTTTCGGAGTCGATGAATCCCTTCTTCGTTGGATTAGAAACTTTCTTTCGAACCGTTCAATACAAGTTGTATTGGACGGTTTCAAGTCTGAAACCCACAATATAAATGCTGGTGTGCCCCAGGGCTCCGTTTTGTCTCCGACCCTCTTCCTCATTTTCATAAATGATCTCTTGTCTGTAACTTCTAATCCAATTCATTGTTTCGCCGACGATAGTACCCTTAGCTTTTCATATTCGTTCCCAGACTCACATCCCTCCACTTCGGATGTAGACCTGCAACGGCAAAATATGATAAGCTCATTAAACTCTGACTTAAACAGCATTGTACAATGGGGAATTAAAAACCGCGTCGAGTTTAATGCTTCGAAAACTCAATGCTGTCTTGTATCGTCGAAGCTAGATGTACCCCCCTTGCCACTGTCCATGAGTGGCACTTGCATCAATGAGACCGAACATCTCGAGATTCTCGGTATGTGCATTACAGACCACCTTTTGTGGAGCGAGCACATATGCGATGTCGCCAAAAATGCCGCAAGATGTTTGGGTTTCTTAAGACGGTGCAAGAAATTTTTCTCCCCGTCTGATCTGGCTATTATCTATAAAACATATATCCGTCCAAAGCTTGAGTACAATTCCCATCTCTAGACTGGTGCTCCAGGTACTTACTTAAGCCTCTTAGATGGAATACAAAGAAGAGCTGTAAGAATGATTGGTGATAGAGAGACCACTGACTCATTCACCCCTTTAGACCACCGTCGTAACGTTGCGTGTCTCTCCTTGTTTTACCGTTACTTCTATGGTAATTGCTCTAGTGAAATAGCCAGTTGCGTTCCTCCCCTCAAACAATTCGCCCGTAATACGCGCGCTTCTAGGAATGCCCATCAGTTTACCCTCGAGCCCAACTTCGGACGTACTCTCAAGTATAGAGAATCATTCTTTAGCCGTACTACGCGAATGTGGAACTCTCTTCCACACTCTGTCTTTCCCGATCATTGCAATGTTCAAGAATTCAAGACCAATGTACACCGACACCTCCTTTCCAACCCCTTCACTTCTTCCTAATGCACTCACTGTGTCTCTGACATAAAAAGGGTATAAAAAATCCCTTGAGTGGGTGCAAATTATAAAAAAAAAAAATGGGTTTTAGAACGGGAAATAGAAAGTTCATGACGAAAAACTCGGAAAACTCATTAGTTTGCAAATGGAAAATTGCATGTAAGTTCTTGATAAAATACTCGGAAAATTTATTGGTTTTCAAAGGAAAAATTGCATGTAATTGTAGGTGCATTGGTTTTCAAATGGAAAACTGGAAAAATTCAACATGGGTTTTCGAACGGAAAATAGAAAGTTCATGATGAAAAACTCGGAAAACTCATTGGTTTTCAAATGGAAAATTTCTCGTAAGCGATGAAAAACTCGGAAAATTTATTGGTTTTCAAAGGAAAAATTGCATGTAATTGTACTTGCATTGGTTTTCAAATGGAAAACTGGAAAATTTCAAAATGGGTTTTCGAATGGAAAATAGAAAGTTCTTGATGAAAAACTCGGAAAACTCATAGGTTTGCAAATGGAAAATTGCATGCAATTGTAGGTGCATTGGTTTTCAAATAGAAAACTGGAAAATTTCGAAATGGGATTTTGAATGGAAAATTGAAAGTTGTTGATGAAAAACTCGGAAAACTCATTGGTTTAAAATAAAAAATAAATAAATAGAGTGGCGCGACAGCTCTTGAAAAGCCAAGGCCTAAGTGGCTTACTCTCATCAACAATTCTCTGAGTGCGTGTGAAGAATTGAGGGGACCTACAATTTAATGCCGGTTCCGAACGGCAGAGTTGAGAAGCACTTTTTCATGACAGATTGATACTCTTGGAAAATTTGTCAGGTCTTTGCAAGAGGCAGTGCCCGTGAAAGATGAAATAAAAACTTGGCCTGAGTAGGATTCGAACCAACGATGTTCAGCTTAGCAGCCAACGCACTTACCAACTAAGCTAAATTTAATGTAAGTGATGAAAAACGAATGGAAAATAGAAAGTTCTTGATAAAATACTCGGAAAAATCATTGGTTTTCAAGGGGAAAATTGCATGTTATTGTAGGTGCATTGGTTTTCAAATGGAAAACTGGAAAATTTCAAAAAGGGTTTTCGAATGGAAAATAGAAAAATCTTGATGAAAAAACTCGTAAAACTCATCGGCCTTCAAAGGGAGAATAGCATGCAATTGTAGGTGCATTGGTTTTCAAATGGAAAACTGGAAAATTTCAAAATGGGATTTTGAATGGAAAATTGAAAGTTCTTGATGAAAAACTTGGAAAACTCATTGGTTTACAAGAGGAAAATTTAATGTTAGTGATGAAGAACTCGGAAAACTCATTGGTTTTCAATGGAAAAACTGCATGTAATTGTAGGTGCATTGGTTTTCAAATGGAAAACTGGAAAAATTAAGAATGGGTTTTCGAATGGAAAATAGAAAAATCTTGATGAAAAAACTCGTAAAACTCATCGGCTTTCAAAGGGAGTATAGCATGCAATTGTAGGTGCATTTGTTTTCAAATGGAAAACTGGAACATTTCAAAATGGGTTTTCGAATGGAAAATAGAAAGTTCTTGATGAAATATTCGGAAAAATCATTGGTTTTCAAAGGAAAAATAGTATGCAATTTTAGGTGCATTGGTTTTCAAATGGCAAACTGGAAAATTTCAAAATGGGTTTTCGAATGGAAAATAGAAATTTCTTGATGAAAAACTCGGAAAACGCATTGGTTTGCAAAGGGAAAATTGCATGCAATTGTAGTTGCATTGGTTTTCAAATGGAACACTGGAAAATTTCAAAATGGGATTGTAAATGGAAAATTGAAAGTTCTTAATGAAAAACTCGGAAAACTCATTGGTTTACAAGAGGAAAATTTAATGTTAGTGATGAAAAACTCGGAAAAATCATTGATTTTCAAAGGGAAAATTGCATGTAATTGTGGGTGCATTGGTTTTCAAATGGAAAACTGGAAAAATTCAGAATGGGTTTTCGAATGGAAAATAGAAAAATCTTGATGAAAAAACTCGTAAAACTCATCGGCTTCAAAGTGAGAATAGCATGCGGTTGTAGGTGCATTTGTTTTCAAATGGATAACTGGAACATTTCAAAATGGGTTTTCAAATGGAAGATAGAAAGTTCTTGATGAAATACTTTAAAAAATCATTGGTTTTCAAAGGGAAAATTGCATTTAATTGTAGGTGCATTGGTTTTCAAATGGAAAACTGGAAAGTTTCAAAATGGCTTTGCGAATGGAAAATAAAAATTTCTTGATAAAATACTCGGAAAAACATTGTTTTTCAAAGGGAAAATTGCATGTAATTGTAGGTGCATTGGTTTTCAAATGGAAAACTGGAAAATTTCAAGATGGGTTTTCGAATGGAAAATAGAAATTTCTTGATGAAAAACTCGGAAAACTCATTGGTTTTCAAATGAACAATAGCATGCAATTGTTGGTGCATTGGTTTTCAAATGGAAAACTGGAAAATTTCGAAATGGGGTTTCGAATGGAAAATAGAAAGTTCGTGATGAAATACTCGGAAAAATCATTGGTTTTCAAAGGAAAAATATAATGCAATTTTAGGTGTATTGGTTTTCAAATGGAAAACTGGAAAATTTCAAACTGGGATTTTGAATGGAAAATTGAAAGTTCTTGATGAAAAACTCGGAAAACTCATTGGTTTAGAAGAGGAAAATTTAATGTTAGTGATGAAAAACTCGGAAAAATCATTGATTTTCAAAGGGAAAATTGCATGTAATTGTGGGTTTATTGGTTTTCAAATGGAAAACTGGAAAAATTCAGAATGGGTTTTCGAATGGAAAATAGAAAAATCTTGATGAAAAAACTCGTAAAACTCATCGGCTTCAAAGTGAGAATAGCATGCGATTGTAGGTGCATTTGTTTTCAAATGGATAACTGGAACATTTCAAAATGGGTTTTCAAATGGAAAATAGAAAGTTCTTGATGAAATACTTTAAAAAATCATTGGTTTTCAAGGGAAAATTGCATTTAATTGTAGGTGCATTGGTTTTCAAATGGAAAACTGGAAAATTTCAAACTGGGATTTTGAATGGAAAATTGAAAGTTCTTGATGAAAAACTCGGAAAACTCATTGGTTAACAAGAGGAAAATTTAATGTTAGTGATGAAAAACTCGGAAAAATCATTGATTTTCAAAGGGAAAATTGCATGTAATTGTGGGTGCATTGGTTTTCAAATGGAAAACTGGAAAAATTCAGAATGGGTTTTCGAATGGAAAATAGAAAAATCTTGATGAAAAAACTCGTAAAACTCATCGGCTTCAAAGTGAGAATAGCATGCGATTGTAGATGCATTTGTTTTCAAATGGATAACTGGAACATTTCAAAATGGGTTTTCAAATGGAAAATAGAAAGTTCTTGATGAAATACTTTAAAAAATCATTGGTTTTCAAAGGGAAAATTGCATTTAATTGTAGGTGCATTGGTTTTCAAATGGAAAACTGGAAAGTTTCAAAATGGCTTTTCGAATGGAAAATAAAAATTTCTTGATAAAATACTCGGAAAAATCATTGTTTTTCAAAGGGAAAATTGCATGTAATTGTAGGTGCATTGGTTTTCAAATGGAAAACTGGAAAATTTCAAAATGGGGTTTCGAATGGAAAAAAGAAAGTTCTTGATGAAATACTCGGAAAAATCATTGGTTTTCAAAGGAAAATTAGTATGCAATTTTAGGTGCATTGGTTTTCAAATGGAAAACTGGAAAATTTCAAAATGGCTTTTCGAATGGAAAATAGAAAGTTCTTGATGAAAAACTCGGAAAACTCATTGGTTTGCAAATGGAAAATTGCATGTAAGTTCTTGATAAAACACTCGGAAAAATCATTGGTTTTCAAAGGGAAAATTGCATGCAATTGTAGGTGCATTGGTTTTCAAATGGAAAACTGGAAAATTTCAAACTTAGATTTTGAATGGAAAATTGAAAGTTCTTGATGAAAAACTCGGAAAACTCATTGGTTTACAAGAGGAAAATTTAATGTTAGTGATGAAAAACTCGGAAAACTCATTGGTTTTCAAAGGAAAAACTGCATGTAATTGTAGGTGTATTGGTTTTCAAATGGAAAACTGGAAAAATTCAGAATGGGTCTTCGAATGGAAAATAGAAAAATCTTGATGAAAAAACTCGTTAAACTCATCGGCTTTCAAAGGGAGAATAGCATGCAATTGTAGGTGCATTTGTTTTCAAATGGAAAACTGGAACATTTCAAAATGGGTTTTCGAATGGAAAATAGAAAGTTCTTGATGAAATACTCGAAAAATCATTGGTTTTCAAAGGAAAAATAGTATGCAATTTTAGGTGCATTGGTTTTCAAATGGAAAACTGGAAAATTTCAAAATGGCTTTTCGAATGGAAAATAGAAAGTTCTTGATGAAATACTCGGAAAAATCATTGGTTTTCAAAGGGAAAATTGCATGTAATTGTAGGTGCATTGGTTTTCAAATGGAGAACTGGAAAATTTCAACATGGGTTTTCGAACTGAAAATAGAAAGTTCATGATGAAAAACTCGGAAAACTCATTGGTTTGCAAATGGAAAATTGCATGTAATTCTTGATAAAACACTCGGAAAAATCATTGGTTTTCAAAGGGAAAATTGCATGTAATTCTTGATAAAACACTCGGAAAAATCATTGGTTTTCAAAGGGAAAATTGCATGTAATTGTAGGTGCATTGGTTTTCGAACGGAAAATAGAAAGTTCATGATGAAGAACTCGGAAAACTCATTGGTTTGCAGATGGAAAATTGCATGTAAGTTCTTGATAAAATACTCGTAAAACTCATCGACTTTCAAAGGGAGAATAGCATGCAATTGTAGGTGCATTTGTTTTCAAATGGAAAACTTGAACATTTCAAAATGGGTTTTCGAATGGAAAATAGAAAGTTCTTGATGAAATACTCGGAAAAATCATTGGTTTTCAAAGGAAAAATAGTATGCAATTTTAGGTGCATTGGTTTTCAAATGGAAAACTGGAAAATTTCAAAATGGGTTTTCGAATGGAAAATAGAAATTTCTTGATGAAAAACTCGGAAAACTCATTGGTTTGCAAATGGAAAATTGCATGTAATTCTTGATAAAACACTCGGAAAAATCATTGGTTTTCAAAGGGAAAATTGCATGTAATTGTAGGGTGCATTGGTTTTCGAACGGAAAATAGAAAGTTCATGATGAAAAACTCGGAAAACTCATTGGTTTGCAAATGGAAAATTGCATGTAAGTTCTTGATAAAATACTCGTAAAACTCATCGGCTTTCAAAGGGAGAATAGCATGCAATTGTAGGTGCATTTTGTTTTCAAATGGAAAACTGGAACATATCAAAATGGGTTTTCGAATGGAAAATAGAAAGTTCTTGATGAAATACTCAGAAAAATAATTGGTTTTCAAAGGAAAAAATAGTATGCAATTTTAGGTGAATTGGTTTTCAAATGGAAAACTGGAAAATTTCAAAATGGGTTTTCGAATGGAAAATAGAAATTTCTTGATGAATAACTCGGAAAACTCATTGGTTTGCAAAGGGAAAATTGCATGCAATTGTAGGTGCATTGGTTTTCAAATGGAAAACTGGAAAATTTCAAAATGGGATTTTGAATGGAAAATTGAAAGTTCTTGACGAAAAACTCGGAAACTCATTGGTTTACAAGAGGAAAATTTAATGTTAGTGATGAAAAACTCGGAAAACTCATTGGTTTTCAAAGTAAAAACTGCATGTAATTGTAGGTGCATTGGTTTTTCAAATGGAAAACTGGAAAAATTCAGAATGGGTCTTCGAATGGAAAATAGAAAAATCTTGATGAAAAAACTCGTAAAACTCATCGGCTTTCAAAGGGAGAATAGCATGCAATTGTAGGTGCATTGGTTTTCAAATGGAAAACTGGAAAATTTCAAAATGGGGTTTCGAATGGAAAATAGAAAGTTCTTGATGAAATACTAGGAGAAAATCATTGGTTTTCAAAGGAAAAATAGTATGCAATTTTAGGTGCATTGGTTTTCTAATGGAAAACTGGAAAATTTCAAAAATGGCTTTTCGAATGGAAAATTAGAAAGTTCTTGATGAAATACTCGGAAAAATCATTGGTTTTCAAAGGGAAAATTGCATGTAATTGTAGGTGCATTGGTTTTCAAATGGAAAACTGGAACATATCAATATGTGTTTTTCGAATGGAAAATAGAAAGTTCTTGATGAAATACTCAGAAAAATCATTGGTTTTCAAAGGAAAAATAGTATGCAATTTAAGGTGCATTGGTTTTCAAATGGAAAACTGGAAAATTTCAAAATGGCTTTTCGAATGGAAAATAAAAAAGTTCCTGATAAAATATTCGGAAAAATCATTGTTTTTCAAATTGAAAATTGCATGTAATTGTAGGTGCATTGGTTTTCAAATAGAAAACTGGAAATTTCAAAATGGGGTTTCGAAGGAAAATAGAAAGTTCTTGATGAAATACTCGGAAAAATCATTGGTTTTCAAAGGAAAAATAGTATGCAATAATAGGTGCATTGGTTTTCAAATCGAAAACTGGAAAAATTCAAAATGGCTTTTCGAATGGAAAATAGAAATTTCTTGATGAAATACTCGGAAAAATCATTGGTTTTCAAAGGGAAAATTGCATGTAATTGTAGGTGCATTGGTTTTCAAATGGAAAACTGGAAAATTTCAAGATGGGTTTTTCGAATGGAAAATAGAAAGTTCTTGATGAAAACCTCGGAAAGATCATTGGTTTTGAAAGGTAAAATAGCATGCAATTGTTGGTGCATTGGTTTTCAAATGGAAAACTGGAAAATTTCAAAATGGGTTTTCGAACGGAAAATAGAAAGTTCATGATGAAAAACTCGGAAAACTCATTGGTTTGCAAATGGAAAATTGCATGATGTAATTCTTGATATAACACTCGGAGAAATCATTGGTTTTCAAAGGGAAAATTGCATGTAATTGTAGGTGCATTGGTTTTCAAATGGAAAACTGGATAAATTCAACATGGGTTTTCGAACGGAAAAATAGAAAGTTCATGATGAAAAACTCGGAAAACTCATTGGTTTGCAAATGGAAAATTGCATGTAAGTTCTTGATACAAATACTCGGAAAATCATTGGTTTTCAAAGGGAAAATTGCTTTTAATTGTAGGTGCATTGGTTTTCAAATGGAAAACTGGAAAAAATCAGAATGGGTTTTCGAATGGAAAATAGAAAAATCTTGATGAAAAAACTCGTAAAACTCATCGGCTCTCAAATTGAGAATAGCATGCTAAATGAATGTTTTAGTCCTGGTCCTGATGGAATCCCATCGTTTATGTTGAAAAATGTGTGTCCTATATTTCTTATCCGTTGTTTCTTCTTTTCAATGAATCTCTGAAATGTTCCAAGTTCCCAGATCTTTGGAAATATTCATACTTAACGCCGGTCCATAAAAAGGGTTCTAAAAATTTAGCTACTAATTATCGTCCTCGGAAAACTCATTGGTTTGCAAAGGGAAAATTGCATGCAATTGTAGGTGCATTGGTTTTCAAATGGAAAACTGGAAAATTTCAAAATGGGATTTTGAATGGAAAATTGAAAGTTCTTGATGAAAAACTCGGAAAACTCATTGGTTTACAAGAGGAAAGTTTAATGTTAGTGATGAAAAACTCGGAAAACTCATTGGTTTTCAAAGTAAAAACTGCATGTTGGAAAATAGAAAAATCTTGATGAAAAAACTCGTAAAACTCATCGGCTCTCAAATTGAGAATAGCATGCTAAATGAATGTTTTAGTCCTGGTCCTGATGGAATCCCATCGTTTATGTTGAAAAATGTGTGTCCTATATTTCTTATCCGTTGTTTCTTCTTTTCAATGAATCTCTGAAATGTTCCAAGTTCCCAGATCTTTGGAAATATTCATACTTAACGCCGGTCCATAAAAAGGGTTCTAAAAATTTAGCTACTAATTATCGTCCTATAGCGAAACTGTCCGCTATTCCTAAACTGTTTGAATCCCTCATTTGAGATAAAGTTTCTGTTAATTGTTCTTCTATCATATGTGAAAATCAACATGGATTTGTTAAACAAAAATCTACAATAACAAATTTGTTACAATTTTCTACTTTTTGTTTGGATGTATTTGAAAAACACTCTCAAGTCGATTGCATTTTTACAGACTTTAGCAAAGCTTTTGACAAATTAAATCACGAGATTCTTCTCAGTAAATTGAGTAAAATTGGACTTAACGACCGTTTTGTTATGTGGATTTCGTCATACCTTAAAGATAGATATTATAGTGTCATGTTCAGATGTAACCCTTCATGTCAATTTAAAGTCAATTCTGGTGTACCCCAAGGTAGTCACCTTGGCCCGTTGCTGTTTGTTTTATTTATTAATGATTTGCCTTCTGTTTTAAACAATTCTTTATCGCTTATTTATGCAGATGATTTAAAAATATTTCGAATTATTAACTCGATCAATGACTGTGACGATCTACAAGAGGACCTTAATATGTTTTGGGAATGGTGCAAGAATAATCGTTTGATTTTAAATATTGACAAATGTAAAACAATTTTTTTTACACGCAAACGTAATATAATAAACTATGACTATGTGTTGAATTCGTCATCCTTGTGTAGGGTATCTAACTTTTCTGACCTTGGTGTTGTACTGGACTCAAAATTAACGTTTACTGATCACTATAATTTTATAATAAAAAAGCTAACAAAGTACTTGGTTTCGTCAAAAGATTTTCGCGTGAGTTCCGTGATCCATATGTCATCAAAATTCTTTATGTTTCTTTTGTCAGGCCAATTCTCGAATACGGTTGCGTTGTATGGGCACCATACTACTCTATAAAGATAGAATATAAATAGATAGAAAGTATTCAACGTAGATTTTTAAGATTTTGCCTACGATTTTTTCCCTGGCCTGATAGACTTCATTTACCACCATATACTCAAAGGCTTCCCTTAATAAATCTCCCATCTCTTTCTGGTCATAGAGAGTATTTACAGTTCTGCTTTATAACAGGAGTAATGAATGGAACTATTTCATGTCCATCTATTCTTTATAGATTGAATTTCAACTTGAGTCAGGCCACATTAAGAAGAAATTTACCGATTCGAACTATTTTTAGTAGATCTAACTATGGCGCTAACAGTCCTCTCAATCAATTAATTAGTATTTTTAATAAATTTTCTATTCTCATTAACTCTACAAATGACAACATCAAATCTGCAAGCTTTAAATTTAATTTTTTTGTTATAAGTAGTTAAACAATGTTAGTTTTAAGTTTAGTTTTAAGTAATCAATGTAATCTAAGCGTTAGTATTTAACGTATTTGAATAAACAAAATGCAATTGTAGGTGCATTTGTTTTCAAATGGAAAACTGGAACATTTCAAAATGGGTTTTCGAATGGAAAATAGAAAGTTCTTGATGAAATACTCAGAAAAATCATTGGTTTTCAAAGGAAAAATAGTATGCAATTTTAGGTGAATTGGTTTTCAAATGAAAAACTGGAAAATTTCAAAATGGGTTTTCGAATGGAAAATAGAAATTTCTTGATGAATAACTCGGAAAACTCATTGGTTTGCAAAGGGAAAATTGCATGCAATTGTAGGTGCATTGGTTTTCAAATGGAAAACTGGAAAATTTCAAAATGGGATTTTGAATGGAAAATTGAAAGTTCTTGATGAAAAACTCGGAAAACTCATTGGTTTACAAGAGGAAAGTTTAATGTTAGTGATGAAAAACTTGGAAAACTCATTGGTTTTCAAAGTAAAAACTGCATGTAATTGTAGGTGCATTGGTTTTCAAATGGAAAACTGGAAAAACTCAGAATGGGTTTTCGAATGGAAATAGAAAAATCTTGATGAAAAAACTCGTAAAACTCATCGGCTTTCAAAGGGAGAATAGCATGCAATTGTAGGTGCATTTGTTTTCAAATGGAAAACTGGAACATTTCAAAATGGCTTTTCGAATGGAAAATAGAAAGTTCTTGATGAAATACTCGGGAAAATCATTGGTTTTCAAAGGGAAAATTGCATGTAATTGTAGGTACATTGGTTTTCAAATGGAAAACTGGAAAATTTCAAAATCGCTTTTCGAATGGAAAATAAAAAGTTCTTGATAAAATACTCATAAAAATCATTGTTTTTCAAAGGGAAAATTGCATGTAATTGTAGGTGCATTGGTTTTCAAATGGAAAACTGGAAAATTTCAAGATGGGTTTTCGAATGGAAAATAGAAAGTTCTTGATGAAAAACTCGGAAATATCATTGGTTTTCAAATGAAAAATAGCGTGCAATTATTGGTGCATTGGTTTTCAAATCGAAAACTGGAAAATTTCAAAATGGGGTTTCGAATGGAAAATAGAAAAATCTTGATGAAAAAACTCGTAAACCTCATTGGTTTTCAAAGGGAAAATTGCATGTAATTGTAGGTGCATTGGTTTTCAAATGGAAAACTGGAAAATTTCAAGATGGGTTTTCGAATGGACGGAAAATAGAAAGTTCTTGATGAAAAACTCGGAAAGATCATTGTATTTGAAAGGTAAAATAGCATGCAATTGTTGGTGCATTGGTTTTCAAATGGAAAACTGGAAAATTTCAACATGGGTTTTCGAACGGAAAATAGAAAGTTCATGATGAAAAACTCGGAAAACTCATTGGTTTGCAAATGGAAAATTGCATGTAAGTTCTTGATAAATCACTCGGAAAAATCATTGGTTTTCAAAGGGAAAATTGCATGTAATTGTAGGTGTAAGCAGTTACGTGTGCGAAAAGTCCAGAAGGAAAAAATGAAGCTAGGAACACGACTTTTTTCGAGTGAGGTTTTTATATAACTGATTTACAAAGAGAATATATTTTGATTTAAAGTTCGCTATACAATAATGATATTTTGGCAAATGAAATAGATTTATATGAATTAGGGTTGATACACCTGACAAACTCCATCTCAAACAAAATTCATTAAATTAAAAAATTATTAAATTTACAGAGTTATTCAATTTTTAAACAATTTCATTGATAATTCAATATGCTTATTTTTGTTCAAACATTTTGTAAATATATCAGCTACATTGTCATTAGTTGGAATGTAAGAAATAGATATAATATTGTTCGAATGCTTTTCCTTTAGGAAATGATATCTTATATCTATATGCTTGCTTCGTTTATGTGTTGTTTCATTTTTTGCAAAAAAGCTGGCTCCCTGGTTATCACAAAGTATGGTAGTTGCTTCGTTGGAATATGTAGGGAAACCTATTACAGCAAGCAGGCTTCTTAGAAAAATTACTTCTTTAGTTCCTTGACACATAGCGATATACTCCGCTTCCATCGTACTTAATGCTATGACATGTTGTTTTTTGGATTCCCACGCCACAGGTCCGCCACCGAAGTACACAACATGAACGCTATACGATCTGCGATCACTTGCATCAGAACCCCAGTCAGCATCTGTATAACAAACAAAATCTTTGTTACCATTAAAAATTAAAGATACCTTCGAACGTTTCCTTAAGTATCTGAGTATGTGCTTCGCTGCTATAAAGTGCTCTTTGTGCTGGTGAGCACTAAATTGTGACATCATGAGCAAGGTCGGGTCTTGATATAATCGCTAAGTAGTTAAGACCCCCCATAAGCGATTGGTACTCTTTGACATTCTTCATTGCTTCACAGTCCTTTCTGGAACATTTCTCCAAAGCGATGCCACTTGCGAGTGGTGTGTGTGCTGGTTTACAATTCTCCATACACCAGTGCGTCAACAGGTCTTCAACATATCGTCTCTGGTGAACTGATATACTTCCCCGTGGGCCATCCCTCTCGATTTCCATTCCAAGATAAAAACTGATTGGTCCACGATCAACAGCTTCGAAATGACGATTCAAGTTTTGCATTATGTTGAAAAAACACTTCCTTGGTTGAGTATGCTATAATTAAGTCATCAACGTATAATCCGATTATACTTATGTGCTGCTTATTGCGTAAGACGTACACGCAATTATCTGTTCTGCATCTTACAAATCCGATGACATCCAAGACTTCGTTTATCTTTTTGTTCCATTCTCTTCCGGCTTGTTTTAAGCCATACAGAGATTTTTTAAGTTTACAGACGCTTTGCGGATAATTTGGATCAACGAATCCTTCCGGTTGGTGCATATACACTTCCTCTTCTAAATCACAATTGAGATAAGCCTGCTGCGATGTCAATGTGATTTATGAATAATTCGTTCTGAACAGGGCCAAAACAAGACGAATGGTCGGATGTTGCACAACTGGAGCATACGTTTCAAAATAGTCCACGTTTTCTTTCTGAAAACATCCTTGGGCAACCAAACGTGCCTTATATTTCTCAATATCTCCATCTGCATTTCGCTTCGTCGTAAAAACCCATTTACAACCGATGACATTATGATATTTTGGTGCACTTGACTAACGAAGTATATTCTTTCTTCATTGCATCTCTCCAATTCACGGAGTCAGCACACTGTAAGGCTTCTTTAACATTATTTGGGTTTGAGACAACTGCGACAAGTTCATTTGCTACTTCTCGTTCAGGTCTGCGAGCAGACACTTTCCTCGGTCGACCTGGAGCTCCTGTACGCAAAATTCTTCGTCTTCCAACGTTCCTTATTGCACTCGATTCCTCTATGACTTGTCCATTACCATCAAACTCGTCATTATCAACAGTGAAATGTTCATCATGATCTTGAGCAACAACATTGGGTATATCCAATGCGTCTTCGAAAACATCGCCAGCAGCAACCTCAACATCAACTCCAGCAGTATCGTCGCCACCGCCACCGTTGTCGTTATTCGCATCATCAACATCATGTTCGCAAACCTCTGGGTATGAAATAAAAGTATCGTTAGTATGTTCTGCTCTATTGTTACTTTCATCGTTAGCTCCTGAGAACTTTTCTTCAAAAAATGTCACATATCTAGAAATAACAATTGATCTCAAATGTTTATCGTAAAGCCTGTACCCCTTGGTATGGTCAGCATAACCAACAAACGATAACATCTTTCCTTTAGGTTGCAACTTAGATCGTCCAGGTTGCTTCAACAAAACAACAGCATCACATCCGAAAATTCTTATGTGGCTCACAGATGGTTTGTATCCAAACCAACATTCGTATGGCGTTTTGTCTTTCAATATTTTCGTCGGAGAACGGTTTCTGATGTAAGCGGCCGTATTTATGGCCTCTGACCATAAGAATTGTGGCAAACCTGATTCCTCCAGCATGCATCGAGCCATCTCTATTAGGGTTCTATTTGCACTCTCGGCAACGCCATTTAGCTGGGGTGTGTAACTTGTAGCCCTTTGATGTATGATTCCGTTTAGTTTTAAAAAAGTATCAAACTCACCACTTGTATATTCCCGTTCCCGCCCGTTATTACTTCGAATACACTTTACCTTCTTTCCAGTTTGTTTTTCTGAAGAAGCAACGAAATCCTTTAATACATTCAGGGCGTCGGATTTCTTTTTCAAAAAATATATACTCGTGAATCTCGAGAAGTCGTCAATAAATGTAATAAGATATGCAGAACCACCTTGCGATGGAATACGGAAAGGTCCGCATATGTCGGTATGCACAGCCTCAAGCAAACTGGAAGTAAACAAAGTATTGTAATGATTAAATGGTTTTCTACTTGTCTTGCACACGGCACATGTGACGCATTTGAAATCATTACAACCAAACCTCGGACCATTCTTTTCTGTGACAACTTGTATAAATCTCCAATGTTGAGGTGTCCGAAACGTTTGTGTCAAGTCACAAACGCACCGTCTTCGGTAGCGCCTAAAACCATTTCTTGCATTGGAGTTATCCTTGAAAGGTATATTCCGTTCTGCAAATCTGCAATCAAAATTAATTTATTATCATTGGAGTTCACGTAGGCCTTATTATCAGCAAATTGAACACGACATCCATTCTTCATTATTTTACTGACTGATAAGAAATTGGCATTTAATTCCGGTACCAATAGAACATTGGTCAAAGTAATGTTAGAACCACATGATTTCAAGATGACTTCGCCAATACCACTCGCTTCGACGTTGTCGCCCGATGCTATAAAAACTTTTTGATTGTACTTCTTCAATGACGAGAACAATTTCTTGTCCGAGCACATGTGCGACGATGCACCGCTATCCAAAATCCAATTGTTGTTTTTAATTTTTGATATTTGCCTATCTTGATCGCATGCACTCAGAACAACAGCATGAGCCTGAGGCAGATTTTTGACGTCTATTACGCTAGCAGAACCATTTCATAAGCCGGAAATGAAAAGTATTCATTATTTTATTGCTAATTTGTTGCTAATTTGTGCCGCAACAATTGATTTTGTTGCTCCACTAGTTCTTGGAAAAATCGATGTTCTGCTAGCGTAATATTACGCTAGCAGAACCAAACTAGAACCAATGCAGCTAGCGACATGAAACTAACGGCATATTTTGTTGCTATTTTGTTGCTAATTTGTGCCGCAACAATTGATTTTGTTGCTCCACTAGTTCTTGGAAAAATCGATGTTCTGCTAGCGTAATATTACGCTAGCAGAACCAAACTAGAACCAATGCAGCTAGCGACATGAAACTAACGGCATATTTTGTTGCTAATTTGTTGCTAATTTTTGCCGCGAGAATTAATTTTGTTGCTCAAATAGTTCTCGGAAAAAAGTGTGGTAACGTTTCTCCTTTTCTCTTCTGAAAAATAATAAGTATACGCCCGAGTGAACTTTCCCATAAAACGTTAATTTCAATATCTGGAAAGGTATTTTCAAAGAGATAACAACATTTACCGGGTTAGCTAATAGAATAAAAAAGTAAGTAGCTATATCTACAGTTGTTTACTTCTCAAACACATATTTTATTGAGGTTCGTTTATGTACATGATAAGTCTTGGTACAATTTTCTTTTTTTTCACTGACGAAAGTTGATTTTTCTTTAAGATCATCAAACTCCATCCATGATTGATAACCTCTTCTATATATAACAGCCGTATAATGTCCACTTACGGCAGCCTGATTCTTTATTTGGCCTCCGTAAAAGGCAACTATTCCATACAACATCATTTTTGTTCCCTTTTTTTGGGATTGATTGTAATATATTTGTATATGTTTTCCAATGCAGTTGGAATGCTTCTCTGTTCAGCATCGAAAATTTCGAGAAGAATAGCATCACCTAAAATATAAAATTACAGTTATTATGTTTTTATATAGACTTTTATTTAGTTAAGGAATAAGGCCATTGTCAATAATAAAAGATATTTTATGGAATTATTACGTGAATAACTTTTATCAAATGCTTTTAATGATAATAATAAAATTCATATAACCCTACCAGAGTTTCATAGCATATAAAAATAAAAATTATTCAATTGTGCGTAAATTGATTCGCATTCGGGATAGGATCAAAATCGCAACCTTAGGACAACGGACGTTTTTTCCAAATTATAACAAAAAACATGAACCTTCCTGTCCTACATTTAAAATCAAGGTATGACAGTTACACACAGCGAAATATTCAATCTTCGTTTTCTCGATATCGATTGAATGCAGATAGAACCTTTTTGTCGTGTGTGTTTTGGAAAAATTAAGCTTTCCTTCGGCTTTTTTGGTCACATTAATCGTTGTAATGAAACAAAAGGTTGTTACATTGACACGTAAATATTAATTGGTCAATAAATTATCTTTCAATTTCAACATCGGACGGCTTGCCGAGCAGAAGATATCATCAATATGAAGAACTTTTATGAACACATCAAATATAAATACAATATACAAGTTTGTGACAACATGAAACAATACAGCAACTCCCACAGAAAATTAGCCTCACACAAACAATCCCTCAAATTTCTTCTCATTTGCCGACAATCAGGATTAATCCCCAATCATATAAAAAACTCGTCTAAAAGCACACAACAACTTTTCTCCAGCAAAGAATCGTTCCATATTTACGACAATATTCAACTCAATTTCCATCTGAAAGTGCTTAACCTTGAAATTTCGGAAATGCACCACAAGCTTAAACGCATACAAAATTCACTCCGCTTCCACGACCAACGCATCAAAGAGAACTTATCTCCACATGAATATAAACAATTCACCACGAAACAAAAACAAGTTTTCCGAGACATATACAATAGTAAACAACAAACGAATATTCATAAAATAGACGACTTAAAATCGGCTCTGTGGAAAAAATTTAACATTGTATTCCACGAAAAATGGTTTGATAACAGAACCAACATCAAATTTCCTCTAGAAATTAAATGGCTTTTGTCATTAGGAAAAAAATTTGCGCTACCAATAGACAAAATAACATTCCCTCTGTTTCAGTTAATAGCCGATGGAGAAGAAGTAATACGAGAAGTGAAAGACGAAAAAGAACAAGAACACATCAGAGCACAGTAAATATGTTGCACTTGTTTCAACGTAGTCAAAACAATGACCAGTTTGCTAAATATTTGCTCAATGTCTACAAACAAGCCATCTCTTTCCTTAAGCAAAACAAACATATTATTATTCTCTCAGCGGACAAAGGCAACGTGACTGTAGCGATGGAGCGTAAAGAGTACGATGACAAAATGAGTGTACTTCTCTCGGACCGAAGTACGTATTGGCGAGTTAGACATAACCCAACAACAACACTACAAACCCGAAACAATGAGTTGGTTAAGTGGCTTAATAACAACAAACACATAGATGACAAGCAAAAGAATAAAATGACAACATACACCGCGCAGCTTCCCTCTATCTACGGACTACCAAAAACACACAAACAGAGCATGCCTATGCGGCCTTTAGTATCGTCACTTAATTTACCTTGCTATGAGCTTTCCAGTTTTGTTGGTAGAATTTTACAATCTGTGACAAACGAAACAAAATACACGGTAAAAAATTCTTACGAATTTGTTGACAAGGCGAAAAAAGTAAAATTACATAGTAATGATGTATTGGTCTCGTTTGATGTTATTTCCCTATTTACTAACATCCCGGTACAATTGGCGATTAACATAATTAAAAAGAAATGGGATACAATTAGTAGACATACTAAAATCAACCAAACTAAATTTGTTGAAATTCTGGACTTTTGCTTGAAAGAAAACAACTATTTTCAGTTCAAAGACACAATATACAAGCAAATCTTTGGAATGCCAATGGGCAACCCCCTTTCGCCCACCATTGCAGATTTGGTAATGGACCATTTACTTGACGAATGTTTAACTGGATGCAATATTAAGCCAAATTTTATAGTGAAATATGTTGATGACATATTTGCAGTTATGAATAAGGACAAAATCGCAGAATTATTATTGATCCTCAACGGATTCCATTCAAAACTACAGTTCACCGTCGAAAACGAAAATAACAGTTCAATATCTTTTCTTGACGTTAAAATTCACCGTATGGACACTCAATTGTCGTTTGATTGGTTTCAAAAACCAACAGCATCAGGACGTTTGATTAACTTCCGGTCCAACCAACCCAAACACATTATCTTTAACACCGCATCCAATTTAATCAACAAAGTTTTTACGTTGAGCGACGAAAGATTCCACTATTCAAATACCATCAAAGTGACAAAAATTTTAAGCGACATCGGTTTTCCCATATCAATCACTCGAGGCTTGATATTACAACAACAATGCAGACGCGCTAAACAACAAAGTGAGGATAACAACAAAGGATTCTTCAAAAGCATTGTTTATGTTCCAAAGCTAGCTGGGAGTTTTAAGCAAATTGTCACCAAGAACATCAATGACGTCCGCTTGGCTTTCAAATCCAACCAAACACTTAGACACCTTTTTACTAAACTAAAGACCAAAATAGACAACGATAAACGCACTGACGTCATATACAAAATAATCTGCAAAGGTAAACCTGACGAACCATGTAACCTTTGTTACATCGGAACCACCAAACAATTCTTGCGCCAAAGAATATCCAACCACAAATCGGACATCAATACCAATAACCCGGCTAAAACCGCATTGGCGGCCCATTCAATAGAGAAGAGTCATTCTCCGGATTTCGATGGTGTTAAAGTTCTTCAAACGGAAAAACACACCTCTAAGCGATATACGCTTGAAACGCTTCACATCCTAAACAACAAAAATAATATGAATCGCAAGCAGGACACACAGAGTATATCATCTGTATACTGCTCCCTTGTTGCCGCATAATTGTTTTCTCTCTCTGGTTCTTTTAGTTATAGACTTAACTTCTTAATTAGAAGTGTTTTTTGTACATTTTTTTAAAAATTTAATTGTAAAATTGTAAGTTTTTCTTATTCTTGTTGTCCATAATATTGTACTATGTGTTTTTATTTCATGTCCAATAAAGTTCCCCTGAGGAAGGCAGCAACCCCTGCCGAAACGTCGGGAAAAGTCAATGTAACAACCTTTTGTTTCATTACAACGATTAATGTGACCAAAAAAGCCGAAGGAAAGCTTAATTTTTCCAAAACACACACGTAACATCAATTTCACTTAAAGCATCGACAATCGAACAAAATTCATTTATTTGAGTAGTGAATTTTTCTCCAACCTTAAATTGAAATTTAACCAATTGCTTGAATAAGTTTACCTTACGAGCTGGTCCTGTATCATTATAGGTTGATTGAAGCTTTTCCCATGCGGCCTTCGATGTAACGATTCCCTTCAAATGTATTAACTCTGAAGGTTTCACACATAAGGTTATCATAGCCAACGCTTTGGCGTCTATCTTTTCCCACACAGCATTCTCTTCAGCAGTTAAGCGTTCATCTTTTACCTTTTCGACAACATGCCAATAATCCAGCGTGATCAGCAGGCTTCTCATTTGGACCGACCAAGATGTGAAGTTATCACCGTCGAGTTTATCGACTTGCATCGCTGACACGGACATTTTATTTTCTTTTTTCAATTAAATAAATTTCCGACGTAACGTTTAAGTTTATTTAATAGATTACTTATTTCAAGTGTTCGTTGAGTTAAAGAAAAAACTTGGAACAATTAGCAACAAAATTTGTCAATTAAAATGTTCTGGGCCCATAACCTTTGTAAGCAGTTACGTGTGCAAAAAGTCCAGAAGGAAAAAATGAAGCTAGGAACACGACTTTCTTCGAGTGAGGTTTTTATTCAACTGATTTACAAAGAGAAAATATTTTGATTTAAAGTTTGCTATAAAATAATGACATATTGGCAAATGAAATAGATTTATATGAATTAGGGTTGATAAACCTGACAGTAGGTGCATTGGTTTTCAAATGGAAAACTGGAAAAATTCAACATGGGTTTTCGAACGGAAAATAGAAAGTTCATGATGAAAAACTCGGAAAACTCATTGGTTTGCAAATGGAAAATTGCATGTAAGTTCTTGATAAAATACTCGGAAAATCATTGGTTTTCAAAGGGAAAATTGCATGTAATTGTAGGTGCTTGGTTTTCAAATGGAAAACTGGAAAAAATAAGAATGGGTTTTCGAATGGAAAATAGAAAAATCCTGATGAAAAAACTCGGAAAACTCATCGGCTTTCAAAGGGAGAATAGCATGCAATTGTAGTTGCATTTGTTTTCAAATGGAAAACTGGATCCTTTCAAAATGGCTTTTCGAATGGAAAATAGAAAGTTCTTGATAAAATACTCGGAAAAATCATTGGTTTTCAAAGGGACAATTGCATGTAATTGTAGGTGCTTTGGTTTTCAAATGGAAAACTGGAAATATTCAGAATGGGTTTTCGAATGGAAAATAGAAAAATCCTGATGAAAAAACTCGGAAAACTCATCGGTTTTCAAAGGGAGAATAGCATGCAATTGTAGTTGCATTTGTTTTCAAATGGAAAACTGGATCATTTCAAAATGGGGTTTCGAATGGAAAATAGAAAGTTCTTGATGAAAAACTCGGAAAGATCATTGGTTTTTAAAGGGAAAAGTTTTCAAATGGAAAACTGGAAAATTTCAAGATGGATTTTCGAATGGAAAATAGAAATGATGAAAAACTCGGAAAGATCATTGGTTTTTAAAGAGAAAATTGCATGTTAGTGATGAAAAACTCGGAAAATTCATTGGTTTTCAAAGGAAAAAAATCATGTAACTGATGAAAAACTCGGAAAACTCATTGGTTTTCAAATGGAATATTGCACGTAAGTGATGAAAAACTCGGAAAATTTATTGGTTTTCAAAGGAAAAATTGCATATAATTTTAGGTGCATTGGTTTTCAAATGGAAAACTGGAAAATTTCAAAATGGGTTTTAGAATGGAAAATAGAAAGTTCTCGATGAAAAACTCGGAAAACTCATTGGTTTGCAAATGGAAAATTGCATGCAATTGTAGGTGCACTGGTTTTCAAATGGAAAACTGGATAATTTCAAAATGGCTTTTCGAATGGAAAATAGAAAGTTCTTGATAAAATACTCGGAAAAATAATTGGTTTTCAAAGGGAAAATTGCATGTTATTGTAGGTGAATTGGTTTTCAAATGGAAATTTTCAAGATGGGTTTTCGAATGGAAAATAGAAATGATGAAAAACTCGGAAAGATCATTGGTTTTTAAAGGGAAAATTGCATGTTAGTGATGAAAAACTCGGAAAATTCATTGGTTTTCAAAGGAAAAATTGCATAAAACTGATGAAAAACTCGGAAAACTCATTGGTTTTCAAATTTAAAATTGCACGTTAGTGATGAAAAACCCGGAAAATTTATTGGTTTTCAAAGGAAAAATTGCATGTAATTGTAGGTGCATTGGTTTTCTAATGGAAAACTGGAAAATTTCAAAATGGGTTTTCGAATGGAAAAGAGAAAGTTCTTGATGAAAAACTCGGAAAACTCATTGGTTTGCAAATGGAAAATTGCATGCAATTGTAGGTGCATTGGTTTTCAAATGGAAAACTGGAAAATTTCGAAATGGGATTAGGAATGGAAAATTGAAAGTTGTTGATGAAAAACTCGGAAAACTCATTGGTTTACAAGAGGGAAATTTAATGTGAGTGATGAAAAACTCGGAAAACTCATTAGTTTTCAAAGGAAAAACTGCATGTTATTGTAGGAGCATTGGTTTTCAAATGGAAAACTGGAAAATTTCAAAATGGCTTTTCGAATGGAAAATAGAAAGTTCTTGATGAAATACTCGGAAAAATCATTGGTTTTCAAAGGTAAAATTGCATGTAATTGTAGGTGCATTGGTTTTCAAATGGAAAATTCCAAAATGGGATTTCGAATGGAAAATAGAAAGTTCTTGATGAAATACTCGGAAAAATCATTGGTTTTCAAAGGAAAAATAGCATGAAATTTTAGGTGCATTAGTTTTCAAATGGAAAACTGGAAAATTTCAAAATGGGTTTTCGAATGGAAAATAGAAATTTCTTGATAAAAACTCGGAAAACTCATTGGTTTGCAAAGGGAAAATTGCATGCAATTGTGCATTGGTTTTCAAATGGAAAACTGGAAAATTTCAAGATGGGTTTTCGAATGGAAAATAAAAAGTTCTTGAAAAAATACTCGGAAAAATCATTGGTTTTCAAAGGGAAAATTGCATGTAATTGTAGGTGCATTGGTTTTCAAATGGAAAACTGGAAAATTTCAAAATGGGTTTTCGAATGGAAAATAGAAATTTCTTGATAAAAACTCGGAAAACTCATTGGTTTGCAAAGGGAAAATTGCATGCAATTGTGCATTGGTTTTCAAATGGAAAACTGGAAAATTTCAAGATGGGTTTTCGAATGGAAAATAGAAAGTTCTTGATGAAAAACTCGGAAAACTCATTGGTTTACAAGCGGAAAATTTAATGTTAGTGATGAAAAACTCGGAAAACTCATTGGTTTTCAAAGGAAAAATGCATGTTATTGTAGGTGCATTGGTTTTCAAATGGAAAACTGGAAAAATTTAGAATGGGTTTTCGAATGGAAAATAGAAAAATCATGATGAAAAAACTCGTAAAACTCATCGGCTTTCAAAGGGAGAATAACATGCAATTGTAGGTGCATTTGTTTTCTAATGGAAAACTGGAACATTTCAAAATGGGGTTTCGAATGGAAAATAGAAAGTTCTTGATGAAATACTCGGAAAAATCATTGGTTTTCAAAGGGAAAATTGCATGTTATTGTAGGTGCATTGGTTTTCAAATGGAAAACTGGAAAATTTCAAGATGGGTTTTCGAATGGAAAATAGAAAGTTTGTTGAATTTGTAGAAGAATATCTACTGTAATTAATTTCTGCTGTGTTCAATAATTAAATATTTTTTCCTTGTAATTTTCTGTATCAATATTGTCAAATCGTAAAACTATGAAATAAATCAGAAGAATTTTTGTAATATAACAAAGCGCACGTCTTTACATTCAATTATTCTTTTCTCATAAATCATTATCGAACCAGTACATCAATTGAACTTTAAAAGAATCAAAATCACTTCAAACATTGGTCCTTCGAGCCGGATCACTATTTCGTATCAATTAAAATAGTTTTCTGCAAATTTCGCAATTACGTAATCAACCATTTTGTACGGCATATAAGCTGTAACCTCAAATATCGCCGCTTGATTTCATACACTTTCATCGTGTGAAAATCTTCAAGGACATCATCAATTGTGTCCCACATCGTTGCTGGAGTCATCGTCACACAAGCACACCAATCGGAGGGAAAAGCAGCTTTTTTGAGACCAGAATCATCAAGAATTTTAGAGGTAAGTGACTTTAAACTTTTTCGTTTGGCAAACTTAAGTAAACATGTCCGATGACGAGAAAGACTCCTCAGTCATCCATATGCCACCTGAACAAGAGCAGTTAGTGGCCGAACAACTTGATTTGCTCGAACAGTTGCGCAAAGAAGTCCCAAATTTCAACAAAGATGGCTCAAGTCGAAGGTCTAAGGGGTTATTCATGACGCGTCTCAATCGAATCGCACAAAATCTGCAGACTTTTAACGCAAATCATCGAAAGTTGGTTCGCTTAAAGTTATCCCGCGACGATGCCTACTTCAAAAATGATATTTTTGGACATTTTCAATCCGAACATGCGGATGCCATAGATCATATTGAAACAGCATTCGACAAATTCCACCCTGATCGTCACGCAACACTCATACCATCGAATGCCACACCATCAACTCTTTCTACTAACGGATTCCACTAATACGATTATACGTGAGGTCCACACTGATAGCTCGGTGCAGGGAAATTACTCCACGGGAATCTGCTCCACACGGGAATTTACTCCACTCAAAGCGGGAATTTGCTCCACTTTTTAAAGTGGAATAAATTCCCCCTGCCAGTGGGAATTAACTGCACAATTTTTTTTGGTGGAATTATTTCCCAGCATGAAACTGAGCTATACAGGTTTTTACGGGGAATGTTAGTAATTATAATGCAATCAATATATGTGATAAATTCAACCAATTTATTGAATATAAACATAATTTTACAATTATTATTTATTTTTTCGCACTGTCTAACTATGGTGGGACATAAGTGCTGAATTCTATTTTGGGACTACCAATCCACTATGGTGGGTCATTAGTTCTGAAATTAAATTCGGGGTTTCTGACCTTCGTGACATAATCAATAAATTGAGTGGACAGTTTGAACATATTTTCAAGGTTAACATACCACATGCTCTAAGTCTATGCGACGTTAAGGAAACTCTCCAATGAAAACGATTATCTGAACTTTGGTGTTCGTTGAGAGTAGGGCATTCTAAAAGCACCCGGTGCTTGAACCCAGTTTCATCTTATTGCATCTTATTTTGTCACCTAAGCCGAGCTGTTTCTATTATATCAACAGCTCCATCAGAAAGACATTTTTTCTTGCTTCATGTGGATGCAGACGTAAGTACTATTTTTGCAATACTAAACCTTAACTCAGTTTCACATGTTTTAAAATATGTATTATTTGAATAAAGGATTTGAAGCTTGTACCAAAAAATGAAGCAGGTACAATAATTTCCAGCGAGCGAAGCGAGCGGAAAAAATTTTGCCCAAAAGAGAATGAATTTGGGGTGTGAAAATAAAAAAATTCGCGCGATTTTTTTTATTTTCACACCCCAAATTCATTCTCTTTTGGGCAAAATTTTTTCCGCTCGCTTCGCTTCTAACCAAACCAAAACGATTTTGAATGCGCCAGATCGTCATAATCTTCAGATCAGACGAAAGTGAAAAAAGATGATCAAAATGAATCATTGCAATGCAGCACCTGCTTTCCAGACACAAGCGTGCATTACAAAGGTGTGTGATGTTTCTTTTAAAAATTAAAGGAAACAGCAACAGTTTTGAAAAATGAATTGCTCTGTCAATTTTGTCCACAAATAGTAAAAAAAATGGTCACATTTACTTATAAGACTTTTTTATAGTTAATATGAAAAAAATTTAATTCTGAGTCCATAAAAAAAAAAAAAAATAGAGTGGCGTGACAGCTCTTGAAAAGCCAGGGCCTTAATGGCTTACTCTCTTCAACAATTCTCTGAGTGCGTGTGAAGAATTGAGGGGACCTACAATTTAACGCCGATTCCCAACGGCAAAGTTGAGACGCACTTCTTTCATGACAGATTGATACTCTTGGAAGTTTTGTCAATTCTTCGCAAGAGGCAGTACCCGTGAAAGATGAAATAAAAACTTTATGGGCACGAGTAGGACTCGAACCCACGATGTTCTCCTTAGCAGCCAACGCACCTAACCACTAAGCTACAGGCAACTGAGTCCATGAGTCTGAGTCCATGTTAAGAAAAATATTAAAAATTCGCGTTTTTTTTTAATAAGAAGTGCAATAATTGTTTCTCACACTTTTTACTTTTAGTGGACTACTTTCTCACACAATTATGCAGTTATTTCCCACTCTCAGTGGGAATTTATTCCATTTTAAAAAGTGGAGCAAATTCCCACTTTGAGTGGAGAAAATTCCCATGTGGAGCAGATTCCCGTGGAGTAATTTCCCTGCACCTTTGGAGGTGCAGGGAAATTACTCCACGGGAATCTGCTCCACATGGGAATTTACTTCACTCAAAGTGGGAATTTGCTTCACTTTTTTAAGTGGAATAAATTCCCACTACGAGTGGGAAATAACTGCATAATTGTGTGAGAAAGTAGTCCACTAAAAGTAAAAAGTGTGGGAAACAATATTATTGCACTTCGTATTAAAAAAATTTCAGAATGTGATTTTTTTCTTTGAATTATAAAAAAGTCTTAACAATAGATAGGACCATTTTTTTTACTATTTGTGGACAAAATTGACAAAGCAATTCATTTTTCAAAACTAACTGCTGCCGTTTTCTTTACTTTTCAAAAGAAACCACCACGCACCTTTGTAATGCACGCTTGTGTCTGGAAAGCAGGTGCTGCATTGAAATGATTTATTTTGAACATCTTTTTTCACTTTCGTCTAGACTCTAGAGATTATGACGATCTGGAACATTCAAAATCGTTTTGGTTTGGTTGGGAGCGTAACGAGCGAATTTTTTTTTATTTTCACACCCCAAATTCATTCTCTTTTGGGCAAAATTTTTTCCGCTCGCTTCGCTCGCTTGCAATTATTGTACCTACTTCATTTTTTGTTTCAAGCTCCAAGTCCGTTATTGAAATAATATTTTAAAACATGTGACACTGACTTAAGGTTTAGTATTGCAAAAATAGTACCTACTTACGTCTGCATCCACATGATGCAAGAAAACTGAACAGTGAAAATCATATCAATACAAAAATGTCTTTCTAATGGAGCTGTTGATGTAATAGAAACAGCTCAGTTATTTTAGGTGACAAAAAGACGCAATAAGATGAAGCTCGGTTCAAGTACCGTGTGCTTGTAGAATGCCCTACTCTCACCGAACACCAAAGTTCAGAAGAACGTTTTCATGAGGAAGAGTTTCCTTAACGTTACATAGACTTAGAGCATGTGGTATGTAAACCTTGAAAATATGTTCAAACTGTCCACTCAATTTATTGCTTTACAAAATGTTTAAAACTTATCACGAAGAAACCCCGAATTTAATTTCAGGACTAATGACCCACCATAGTGGGTTTGTAGTCCCAAAATAGAATTCGGCACTTGTGTTCCACCATAGTTAGACTGTGCGGAAAAATAAATAATTGTTTAATTTGTAAAATTATGTTCATATTCAATAAATTGGTTGAATTTATCACATAAATTGATTGCATTATAATTACTTACATTCCTCGTAAGAACCTGTAGAGCTCAGTTTCATGATGGGAATTAATTCCACCAAAAAATTGTGCAGTTATTTCCCACTTGCAAGGGGTATTTATTTCACTTTAAAAAGTGGAGCAAATTCCCACTTTGAGTGGAGTAAATTCCCATGTGGAGCAGATTCCCGTGGAGTAATTTCCCTGCACCGATTTGGATGATGACGTGCGTAAAATAAAAAGGTAATGGTGAATATCGCGATGGTGTGGTGAATTAGCTCTCAAATGGCTGAATTAGGAGAGTAAGTACTTGAGATCCACAAGTATTTTTAAGCTTGTTTTCGAACGAAGGAAGAAAAAAATGATATCCACTAACGCATACCAATGCAATTTTTTTACTCGGAGGGTTTTTCTTGGTCGTTTTTGACTGAAAAATTATTCTTTTGTCACACCTATTTTTAAAATAGTTTAAAATGATTTTTAGTGTCAAGAGTGTAATTTTCCAGTTTAAATTACGGCTAGGAGAGGGACTTCCGGAAAGACTTTCCATTCCTTCTAGAAGGTTTTCGTTCGAAAAGTTTCGAACAAAGCGAGCGTCACGGACGCTGCTGCGATCGCCTATAAATAGCCGTCCCAACCGACAATAGAGCTAGTCAGTGTGGAAAATTTGTGTGGGTTGCTTAGACCCTTTGACGGTTTCGCGCAGAATCTCGAAATTCTTTTTCAACGTGGTTTAATTTTGTTAAGAAAAACTTAAAATTATAGTTTAAAATAAAGTTTAAAAAACACAAAAGTTATACTAAATAAAACTTAAAATATAGTGTTCTCGAATATAGAAAAAAACGAATCGAAAAATATAACAAGTATAAAACTTAACACTAAACGTGATATAAATTTTAGTAAAATATTTAGCAAAGAAATTGTTAAAACCTTAAAATCTAAAACCTTTTGAAAAAAAAGAAAAACCCAAAAACCTTATGAAATACAGAAACCGAAAAAAACCATAACTAGTGATCGTTTCAATAGTGATCTGCCCATAAGCCCCAAGAGAACAAAATAAAATATAAAAAAAACCATACGCAATCGCATCCACACAAAGTATAAAAATCACCCACACCGACATTCAATAAAAAGTGCAATCGTAAGAAAAAAAAAAAAAAACAAAAAAAAAAAACAGAAAGAAATAAAGTAAATTGCCCAGCACTTAAAAGTACAGTCACCACACCACATCATCACTAGTTAAAATTGCAGCATCACCAGCGCAGCGCCAGCTTAATCCCCATCATCACTCTCATCAACAACACCAGCTTCACCAAGATCAGAGTTTTTTTTTATACAGTTAATTATAAATAAAATATTCATACTACCCATTCAATTCATGCATACACATATATTATAAATCATAATTAAGTTTACCCTTTCACCTTTCCTAATAAAGTTATTTGCCTTTTTTTTGTCACCACAATCCCTCTGTTTGTTAGTTCTGAAGTTCCAAACAAAAAGAAAAAAAAATAAGAAGAGATTCCATTTAGATACCTTTTGTGTGAGTGTGTGCACTTTATTTAAACATGCTCAAGTGGTGAATTTAATTTTTTCCATAATCAATAATACTTAATGTCCACAGAATTAATAAGTTCGTAAATGTACCTAAGTTACGATCAACCTATTGTAATGTGTATACACTTTATTTATCTCATACGCTCTGTATCTCCTTCTATTGTATTTGTAATGTCTAATGTGTATACTTTATTATCTCATACGCTCTGTATCTCCTTCTATTTTAATGTCTAATATGTATACTTTATTATCTCTTACGCTCTGTATCTCTTTCTATATTTAATGTACACACTTTTCTTACTCTCTTTACTTACTCTGTATCTCTTTAACTCTAATATCGTTTAATTGTAGTAGTAAACACTTGTGAGGGGCAATACCTAGTGATTAAGAGAAACTTTTTGTTTAGCATTAAGAACGTTAGCCCCTACAAAAAGTAATCCCAGTATTTTTATTTGTAAGTGGAGAGCTTCTGGAACATTCATTCCAAGAACCAATAGTAGTAATAGTAGTTTCTAGAACCCATCATTTTTGTTATATAAATAGCCGTTTGGCGGCGAAGCAAATTAATTGATTGTGAACTGCACCACCTCACAGGAAAATATCGGGGTAAGTTCTTTCAATCATTTTGATACAGAAAAAATTTATAACTCACCATATATTTAATGTACACATACACGGTAACATCGTAATCTGCGATCTACGAATTGCGCTCAAAGAAGAGTAAGAAAAGTACTCAATGCAAAAGTACTGTGGTGAGCCGAGAAGTGTGATCGTTTTCTTTTAAATTTTTTTTATATAATTGTATACATCAAGCAAACATTTAATTTTCCTTTTCTAATAAGAAAGAACTAGTTAACTTTATTTTAATCAACTTTATTTTATTTACAAGAAAATACACATTTTGAAATTACGAAAGTACTGATGGAATTAAGTCCTTTGGTGAAATAAAAACAGTTCCTTTATAAGAAGAAAATAATATAAATGTTTTATTTAAACTGAAGTAAGTGAAAGAATGAACAAATATTTTCATAAAATTTGATTTTCCAAAAAACTCGATAAGCATGATTTCTTTAACAAAGTACTTAAGTTACAAAGTAAATGTATATATCTAACACTCCTCCTCATTTACTCAAAAAAGACCACATCCTTGTCCAAGCATCGTGTGTCTTGCAGGTGCTAAGGGTTTAGTTAGCAAATCAGCAAGCATGGATTCCGTTGGACAGTACTTGCATTCGACGATTTTGTTTTTTATAAAATCTTTAATAAAATGATAACGTGTATCAATGTGTTTTGTTCTGTTTGAAAAAGATTCGTGTTTGATTAATTTTAAGCAGCTCTGGTTATCTTCATAGATAAGAGTAGGTCCAATGATTTTTTCTTGCATATCTTGTAATAAACGTCTTATCCAGTATGCTTCTTGACAAGCCTCTGACAAGGCGATGAACTCCGCTTCCGTAGATGAGAGTGCAACACAAGATTGTTTTCTACTCGACCAGCTCACAACACCTCCGTTTACTTTAAATAGGTATCCGCTGTTAGATTTTCGATTAACTCTATTATCGGCCCAGTTTGCATCCGCATAGCCATATAAAATAGAGTTTTCATTATCTTCAGTTGCACTTAATAGTAATTTGGTCTTTGCTGTTCCTTTCAAGTATTTGACAATTCGTTTGAGTTCATTCCAATCATTAAGTTTCGGTTGACTTACTTTTTGCGAAAAGATTGAAACGCTTGCAGAAATATCAGGCCTTGTATTTACTGAAACGTATAAGAGACATCCAATTAGCTTTTGATATTTAGTGTTGTCCATTAAGATTTCGGATTCATCTTTTTGTTTTCCATAGCTTGGATGCATTGGAACGCTTGATGCCTTTGATTCTGCCAAACCAAAATTACTTGCGACTTGATTGATGTCATTTTCTTGATTAAAACTGTAGTTTCCTTTAGTGTCCTTTTCGATCTGCAAACCCAAAAAATTCTTGATGCTTCCCAAGTTCTTAATTTGAAATTTTGATGAGAGTGTTTGATAAGTTGAATCAATGAGATGTTGAGATTTGCTTGCAACAACGATATCATCAACATAAATTAAGTGTGCTTTTTCGAATAAAAACAAGGGTCAATTTTACTTTGAAGAAAATCAGCTTGGGCTAAAACTGAATGTATTGCCTCATTCCATGCTCTTGCCGCCTGTTTTAGACCATAAAGACTTTTCTTCAACAAACATACCAAATGCTCCTTACCTTCAACCACAAAACCTGGTGGTTGTCGCATATAAATGGTTTCTGTCAATTCACCATTCAGAAAAGCTGTCTTGACATCCCAATGTTCGACAATGAAACCTTCTTTTGCAGAAATCGACAATAATGTTCTGAATATTGTTATTTTGATTACCGGAGCAAAGACTTGATCGTAATCGGTCCCATATTTTTGTGAAAATCCCTGGGCAACTAAACGAGCTTTGAATTTACTGCTATTGTCACTTGAACTTCTTTTCAATTTAAAGACCCATTTACTTCCTACAGCAGTTCTTGTCTTTGGTAGCTCACATAAAACCCAAGTTTGATTTTCTTTCAAAGACTTCGTTTCGTCGTTCATAGCTTCAAGCCATTCATTCTTCTGATTGCTCGATAAAACTTCTTTCAGATTCTTAGGTTCTTGTCCAAGGTCATGTGCTATATTGATATCTTGATTGAATCTCAAAGGAGGAACGCCTTTATTTATCCTCTGTGATCTTCTAATGGTAGAAACAGCCGGTTGAAGTTCATTTGCGAGTTGTTCTGGTTCATCTTGATCTGGTCCTTGTACTGGATCTGGAAAGGGTTCCTGTTCATGTTCTTCTTGATATGTTGCTTGTTCTGGTTCTTCTTGTATTTGTTCTGGTTCTTCATGATGGGTTTCGTCTTGGTAAGGGCTTTGATTTGTATATTCATCGGATTTAACTTTAAATTCAGTTGCAAAATCGATTGTAGAACTACACTTTTCCTTCGATGTATCTTTAGATGCTTGGTTAGACTTGTTTCTTGACACTTTATCCTGAATTAACCCAAATTGAACATCGCGACTTACAACAATTTGATTCTTGATCGGATTGTAGCAACGAAAAGCCTTCAACTGTTCATCGTATCCAACGAATATCATTTCAACAGCAGTATTTTACAAAAAACTCGATAAGCATGATTTCTTTAACAAAGTACTTAAGTTACAAAGTAAATGTATATATCTAACAAGTACGCCCTAATGTATGCAATGGTTTAGTAATCGCATAGTTCCTCTATTATTGAGTTGATTTTGAATAATGATCTTGACCTACGTTAACTTTGCATAATTTTTCTAGTTCATTGAATTGAGTCACAGTAGAAAAAAATTAATGAAAGAAAGCGACTCAAATGGGAAGTCGTTACATCTTTATTATTTTTGGAAACTTTATTGATAAATCCGTTCGGGATTTGAATGTTAAAATATAAACTTATTTTAAGATGATATTTTTTTTTTGTTAGGTTAAGCTTAAGATCTTGTTTAATAAAATTTGTTTATGAAAAGGTTTAAATGAAACTATAAGGTTTTTTTTATTTTGGTTCATGTTTTGGGAATTAGTTTCGTTGATTTTTTTTTTTTTTGAAATTGATTTCAGAATGAACTTCTTTTAGAAGACTTTATTGGTGGATGTGGCAGTGTGACCCAAGAGTTAAGAAGACCGCAACGATGATTGTATAAGTTTTTGTTTTTGTTATTTTTTTTTTCAGCGTTAGGGGCTGTCATCAAAATTGAGGACATGGCAGCCATGGATGTATCCTTGTGATATGTGGGTGGGTTTTTCCTCAGAGAGCCAGCAACATCATGTGCTCTCCACACTGGGAAGATTTTGTAAGAGGACCTTTTTTTTAAATCAAGGAATCAAAATCCAGCTTTAAGGACTGATCGGGCTCTGCAATTTTGAACCCGAACGTTTCATTTCAACACAACTCCGGCATGGAAAAATCGTAACGACCGTTCACTCTTTCGTTGGCAAGAACCCCCCCCCCCCCATTCCGACGAGCTAGGACTGGCTTATGCTAGCATGCCACGCCAACGAAAGTTGAACACCCTTCTTTTTCGGCTGCCCGGATCGGCCCACTGTACCTATAAGCACTGGGTCGTAACGAAGGCAAAGGAAAGGAAGGTTTTTTTTTGGACTCACTTGACCACATTTCCTCTATGTGCTCTGGTCCTGGGTTTTTTTATATAGCACTTCATCAGTTTGTGAGATCATCGGGAAAAAGTGATAGGAGTCCAAAGCCGACAACACCTCGGTTCCGTTATAGGTGGCACCCAACGTGGGGCCCGATTAGTCCTTATTATTCCTTCCAGAAGTTTGAGTATTTTCTATTGTAATCAATAGATTTTCGAAAAAAATTGTTTTAAACATTTTTTTTCTTCAGTTTTGATCGACAATGTTTGAGATGTTGTAGCCGATACTGAGTAATGCTTTAATTAAATATTTGTGAGTTGGAATGTGATGAGTGGACGTGCAGCAAATAATTTCGAAGTTTATTCCTTGTTTGGTCTGTTGCGACAATCATTCACTTCTGACAAAAGCAATACACTATTTTTCAATTTCAACTAACAAAAAAAAATTGTGTATAAAATCCGTATTTTTGGCTCTATCGAATTTATAGCTGTTTTATTATTTTAATTTTGTTTAGTTTCGCAGTTGGAAAGAAAAAATCTGTGTCGACCGATGGAATGTGCTCTGGAAGCATGTTCTATGTCAGCTGCGAGTAGATTTATTTCTCCAAACTCAATACCACCTTAAAGTTACTTCGGCAATAACGTCTCGAACTTTTTCAAACTTTTCTTCTCAAACATGGATCCCATACAAATGATTTTCCCAGTGTGATTTCATTTTAAAATAAAAAGCAAATAAAGGCTTATGAGTCTCTAATTTCCTGGAGGACCATTCGTCACATCCACTATACTTTTTATAAAATTTTTTGCAGAAAAAAAACAACATTTAAATCGTATTTTTTTTATTATTTTTTTATTTCAATTTTGATTTCCGTTTGAGTTTTAAATGTCTTGATTTATACATTTTTCTATTAATACTTTAGTATTTTCTCCGTTTTTGGAAAACCTTTCCAATTATTTTTTTTCTTTTTCGGTTCTCATAATTTTTTTTTCTTATCCCAAATTTATTCTTTCATTTTCATTTTTGACAAACTTTTCCGAATTTGGGTTATCATTACCAACATTTTATTGCTTGAGAGTTGGAATTACTTATGCCTTCATCGGGCGAATATCATCTTTTACGCTCAGGTAGAGGTTGGGGCAATTATTCTGGCAATCGAGGTCAAAGTCGTGGATCGGGAAGTTTTACTCGTGGTCGCGGATTTCAAAAGACTAGTAAGACTACAGCAAGGGTCAATATGGCGAGCCAGAATGTAGAGAATTCTAAGGTTTCCGGTTCAGATTCGGGAATGCGACGAGAAGATGTCTCTGTTAGACAAGACAATGGCAGTGACAACAACAATGGAGGTTCTACCGAGAGTGGCAACAACAAAATTGATCCGAACAAACCATCAGGATCAGGCGAAGGCCAGAATTCGTCAAAAACCCAGAATCCCAGAACAAGCGTTGACGATGTAGGTTTACCAGCTTATATCCAAGGTTTAGTTACGGCGTCCATAGGTATTAATAGAGCCGAGGATTTGCAGGTCATTCGCAGGGAATTAGAAGCAAATAGGACCGAAATGAAAAAAACAAATGGCGGATATTATTCGCGAGACCTTGTCCAAAACTACTCCCTCTGTTGATCCCGAGTACGATGTAAACCGGCGACAACCACCCATGAGTAGGCCTAATCCGGCAATGCAGAATCACATAGGTGTAGGCGGATCTTCGGGTTTTTCAAACCTCAATCCCAGTGCCGATGAATTCTTATCGCGGGTTAGGAACATGAATCTTGATGATACCTTTCCTCCAGTACAACATCATGTTGGACAAACGTTGCCGTCCCAGTCATATCCGAGAGTTCATAGTTTCCACAAATGGGGATTAAGGTATGACAACAAAAACATGACGGTGGATGAATTTATATTTCGGTTAGAACGTTTGAGGGTTTGCTACGGTGCCACATGGCAAGAAATCGTATTACATTTCCACCAATTCATTGGCGGAGATGTAGACACTTGGTACTGGGTATTCCTTAAGTCCAACCCTAGAGTAGATTGGTCTGGGCTTCGTTGTGCGTTAATGGAGCAGTTCCATACACTTGAGACCGATGCTGAGCTGTCTAAGCAGCTCTATGATCGCAGACAGAGACACAACGAAACCTTCGATGAGTTCTTTATGGACATTCAGAAGATAAACACCAGGTTGCTTCATCCGAAGCCAAATCATGAGCTTATTAGTTTGTTGAAACAAAACGTCAATAGCCGAATGGGTGAATTGCTAGTTACTTTTAGGTCAACGAATCTCAACGTAAACCATACGTTTGTCGAAGTCTCGAAAAGTTCATCAACGCCCAAAATAGGAACAAGCTTCGAGATCCAGTGTCTCAACCTTATCGTCGACATGTAAGTGAAGTTGAAGTACCAGAACAATTTGTCACTCCAGTGTCAGAAACTGTTGAAGCCGTGCAAATATCCCGAGATACTAGCAAATACGTATGTTGGAACTGTAGGAATATGGGACATAGTTACACAGAGTGTCCAGTTCCCCAAAGGTCCCTGTTTTGCTACCGAAGTGGTAAAGAGGGTACAACCTCTCCTCAGTGCACGAGTATCAAATGTTCGGAAAACTCACGCAAGAGCAAACCATCCTCCGGGATGGCTTGCTCACGCCACTAGATACCGGACCTTCAATTTCAAATAATAATAACTCCGATTTAGAACCAGTTTTTCATATTTTAAAACGACAGCACGATGAACGAGAGATGAAACCTGAGGTAAGAGAAAGAAAGTTAAGATCATTAAAATCCCTTCACGATAGAAAAATTGCATATTACGCAGCCAGGGAAAGAATTTTTGGAACTACGAAACCCCAAGTGTCTGCTAAGATAAGTAGGATTCGAGAACGAGCAAAGAAAAAGAAAGCGGTTTTGAAGTGTATTGCTTCAACAAAGTTGTGTTGCGCGGATGATCCTCGTCCCTATGCCCCTGTGAAAATCTTCGGCGAAAGTATGCTTGGTTTGCTTGATAGTGGCGCAAGCATAAGTTGCCTTGGCAAGGATGGCGAGAATTATCTGAGTAATCCCAAAATCCCTTACACTCGTTTCTCATCCCATGTAAAGACGGTGGATGGAAATTGTCAATCCATAGTCGGAAAACTTAACGTTAATGTCACTTATAAGAACGAAACAAGGAGTATAGAGTTTTATATTGTCCCTTCACTGCAACAGAAATTGTATCTAGGGATCAATTTCTGGAAGTCACAAATCATTTCCGAAATCTCTCCATACACACTAGGTCACGATGTATCTTCAGAGATGCGTGAGCTATCAGGTGAAGAGCTCAAAAAACTTAAAACAGCCATCAGCATGTTCCCGTCTTATGCCAAACTTGGCTTAGGCCAGACAACGCTGGAGGAACATGAAATCGACACGGGGGATACGGAACCGATCAAGCAACAACTATCCTGTTTCTCCTGCGGTTCAGAAGCTTTTGTATGATGAATTGGTTAGGTTACTGGAAATGGGCATAATCGAAGAAAGTAATAGCCCTTGGAGCTCTCCTGTCGTCCTTGTACGGAAACCGGGTAAAAACGGATGTGCATAGACTTCAGGAAAATAGACAAACAAACGAAGAAAAGTGCCTATCCTTTGCCTCATATTCAGGCTTTGCTAAGTCGTATTTCAGATACACGTTATATCTCTAGCGTGGATCTGAAAGACGCCTTTTTGCAAATACCGTTGGAGGAAAGCTCACGGGAAAAGACGGCGTTTACGGTTCCGGGTCGTCCGTTATACCAATTCAAGGTAATGCCCTTTGGTCTTTGTAATGCGCCTCAACGCCTTTGCAAATTGATGGACAAAGTGGTACCACATGAATTAAAAGAAAACGTTTTTGTTTACTTGGATGATCTCCTTATAGTTTCGCCCACCTTTGAAGATCACATTCGTTATCTTACTATTGTCGCGGAAAGGCTTAAACTTGCTGGTTTAACGATTAACCTTGAAAAATCGAAATTTTGTTTCAAGGAATTGAAATATTTAGGGTATATCGTCGGTGACGGTTTATTGAAAACAGACCCAGCCAAAGTTTCAGCCATTAAGGATTTTCCTATTCCACAAAATCAGCGACAGGTTCGTAGATTCCTCGGAATGTCTGGGTGGTATCGAAGATTCGTTAGGAACTATAGCACTTTAGCAACACCGTTTACAGAAACTTTGAAAAAGCAGAAAGCATTTGAATTCGGTAGTGAAGCGATAGAGTCGTTCAAGAAAATAAAGGAGATTCTAACATCTGAACCCATACTTATTCATCCTGATTATAGCAAGCCATTTGTGATTTTGTGTGATGCATCGTCAACAGGGATTGGAGGAGTCTTGTGTCAAAAAGACGAGGAAGGCAACGAAAGACCCATTTTCTTTTATTCTCACAAGCTCAATAAGGCCCAAGTTAATTACTCAGTCACTGAACGTGAATGTTTAGCTGCGGTTATGAGCATTGAACAGTTTCGTGCCTATGTAGAAGGTTATCACTTTAAAGTAGTAACAGACCATGCTAGTCTAAAGTGGCTGATGAACCAGAAAGACCTCAGCGGAAGATTGGCTCGGTGGAGTCTTAAACTGCAAGGTTATGACTTCGATATTGAGCATCGAAAAGGTTCTCAACATGTCGTGCCTGACGCCCTATCCAGAGTCTATGCAGCCGACGAATTGAATCTCGATGACAAATCGGAGTTATATCCTGATGTGCTGCACATAGATCTAACGGATCCCAGTTTTCAATCTGAGGAATATGTTGGATCATTGACAACATCGCAAAACAAAAAGATCAGCTGCCTGACCTTCAAGTCTCGGAAAATTTCGTGTACAAGAAGGTCAAACACAATACAGGGAATCCTTTTGAGGACGACCATTGTTGGAAGTTATGGATTCCATCGCAGTTGACCGACCGTCTGATTACTCTGGCTCATCGGCCACCTCGAGCGGTTCATGGTGGTTTGGGAAAAACGCTACATAGGCTTTGTCAGCAATTCTTTTGGCCAAATATGGCTTCTCAGGTCAAGTCCTTCATTAATAAGTGTGAGGTTTGTAAAATGTCGAAAGCCACGAACCAAGTACAACGGCTACCGATGGGAAAGCCTTTCGTAGTTGAACGTCCATTTCAACATCTGTACATGGACTTCCTTGGACCGTATCCTCGATCTAAAAACGGGAACAGCTATATCATCATCGCTCTTGACCAACTCACCACGAAATTCGTCATCATTAAAGCCTTGCGAAAAGCTACTGCAGAAACAGCTGCGAAGTTTTTGAATGAAGAAATCCTTTCTTTGTTTGGTATTCCGGAATCTGTGTTAACAGATAACGGGAAACAATTCATTCGTTCAAGTTTTGCGAAATTATTTAATTCCTTGGGTATCCGACACATTAGAACTGCGTCATATGCTCCTCAAGCCAACGCCAGTGAGCGGGTTAACCGTTCTATTCTTGCGGCCATTAGGTCTTACATTGGCAAGGATCAGAGAAATTGGGACGTTAACTTCCAGCTATAGCATCTGCGCTTAGATCAGCTAATTATTCCGCAATAGGTATGTCGCCTTATGAGGCATTGTTTGGCAAAAGGATGGTAGAACATGGTTCGGATTTTGAACTTCTAAGGAAACTGCGTTGTGTTAACAACTCAGAAGTTGATTTAATACCAAAAACCTCAAAAATGAATATCATTCATTCAGCCATCAAGGATTCTCTCGAAAAGGCTCATTTAAAATACGAACATGCGTATAATACGCGAAGTAAAAACATTTCGTACAAAGTTGGCGATGCAGTATTTAAAAGGAATTTTGTTTTGAGCGATGCCACGAAAAGGATAAGTGCCAAACTGTGTCCTAAATTCACGAAGGCCAAGATTGTCGGGATTATTGGGAACAACCTCTATGAGTTGGAAGATGATGGTGGCAAGTCGTTAGGGGTTTTCCACTCTAAAGACAAGGTAACTCTACGGGAGGTACATTTTTATATTCCAACGCCGGCTAGCTATAGCCTGAACATGAGACTTATTCTCGGGCGTGGGTCGACTGTTTATTTTCCTCACTATTAGCGTTTCTTTTCTTCTCCATTTGATGCGTGCCACATTCAAATGAAAAAGTGTTGTAGGAAACGCCTTGAAATCATTTGCAATTTGCCTCACTTAAATTTTGTTTGTTTGCATTCAAGTGCAACAGCCAATGCAAACTGTTATACTGCTTAGCACAAGCAGGAACCAATACGCCAAATTAGTTTCAAATTCAAATATTTTTTTTTTTTGTAACCGATGTTCAGGTTGCTGTGTGGACAGTGGAAGGTGATGATTTGGATGATGACGTGCGTAAAATAAAAAGGTAATGGTGAATATCGCGATGGTGTGGTGAATTAGCTCTCAAATGGCTGAATTAGGAGAGTAAGTACTTGAGATCCACAAGTATTTTTAAGCTTGTTTTCGAAGGAAGGAAGAAAAAAATGATATCCACTAACGCATACCAATGCAATTTTTTTACTCGGAGGGTTTTTCTTGGTCGTTTTTGACTGAAAAATTATTCTTTTGTCACACCTATTTTTAAAATAGTTTTAAATGATTTTTAGTGTCAAGAGTGTAATTTTCCAGTTTAAATTACGGCTAGGAGAGGGACTTCCGGAAAGACTTTCCATTCCTTCTAGAAGGTTTTCGTCGAAAAGTTTCGAACAAAGCGAGCGTCACTGACGCTGCTGCGATCGCCTATAAATAGCCGTCCCAACCGACAATAGAGCTAGTCAGTGTTGAAAACTTGTGTGGGTTGCTTAGACCCTTTGACGGTTTCGCGCAGAATCTCGAAATTCTTTTTCAACGTGGTTTAATTTTGTTAAGAAAAACTTAAAATTATAGTTTAAAATAAAGTTTAAAAAACACAAAAGTTATACTAAATAAAACTTAAAATATAGTGTTCTCGAATATAGAAAAAAACGAATCGAAAAATATAACAAATATAAAACTTAACACTAAACGTGATATAAATTTTAGTAAAATATTCAGCAAAGAAATTGTTAAAACCTTAAAATCTAAAACCTTTTGAAAAAAAAGAAAAACCCAAAAACCTTATGAAATACAGAAACCGAAAAAACCATAACTAGTGATCGTTTCAATAGTGATCTGCCCATAAGCCCCAAGAGAACAAAATAAAATATAAAAAAAACCATACGCAATCGCATCCACACAAAGTGTAAAAATCACCCACACCGACATTCAATAAAAAGTGCAATCGTAAGAAAAAAAAAAAAAAACAGAAAGAAATAACGTAAATTGCCCAGCACTTAAAAGTACAGTCACCACACCACATCATCACTAGTTAAAATTGCAGCATCACCAGCGCAGCGCCAGCTTAATCCCCATCATCACTCTCATCAACAACACCAGCTTCACCAAGATCAGAGTTTTTTTTTATACAGTTAATTATAAATAAAATATTTATACTACCCATTCAATTCATGCATACACATATATTATAAATCATAATTAAGTTTACCCTTTCACCTTTCCTAATAAAGTTATTTGCCTTTTTTTGTCACCACAATCCCTCTGTTTGTTAGTTCTGAAGTTCCAAACAAAAAGAAAAAAAAATAAGAAGAGATTCCATTTAGATACCTTTTGTGTGAGTGTGTGCACTTTATTTAAACATGCTCAAGTGGTGAATTTAATTTTTTCCATAATCAATAATACTCAATGTCCACAGAATTAATAAGTACGTAAATGTACCTAAGTTACGATCAACCTATGATGCGGTGCACAACCTCACAGGAAAATATCGGGGTAAGTTCTTGCAATCATTTTGATTACAGAAAAAAATTATAATTCACCATATATTTAATGTACACATACACGGTAACATCGTAATCTACGATCTACGAATTGCGCTCAAAGAAGAGTAAGAAAAAGTACTCAATGCAAAAGTACTGTGGTGAGCCGAGAAGTGTGATCGTTTTTCTTTTAAATTTTTTTTTATATAATTGTATACATCAAGCAAACATTTAATTTTCCTTTTCTAATAAGAAAGAACTAGTTAACTTTATTTTAATCAACTTTATTTTATTGACAAGAAAATACACATTTTGAAATTACGAAAGTACGCCCTAATGTATGCAATGGTTTAGTAATCGCATAGTTCCTCTATTATTGAGTTGATTTTGAATAATGATCTTGACCTACGTTAACTTTGCATAATTTTTCTAGTTCATTGAACTGAGTCACAGTAGAAAAAAATTAATGAAAGAAAGCGACTCAAATGGGAAGTCGTTACATCTTTATTATTTTTGGAAACTTTATTGATAAATCCGTTCGGGATTTGAATGTTAAAATATAAACTTATTTTAAGATGATATTTTTTTTTGTTAGGTTAAGCTTAAGATCTTGTTTAATAAAATTTGTTTATGAAAAGGTTTAAATGAAACTATAACGTTTTTTTATTTTGGTTCATGTTTTGGGAATTAGTTTCGTTGATTTTTTTTTTTTTGAAATTGATTTCAGAATGAACTTCTTTTAGAAGACTTTATTGGTGGATGTGGCAGTGTGACCCAAGAGTTAAGAAGACCGCAACGATGATTGTATAAGTTTTTGTTTTTGTTATTTTTTTTTTCAGCGTTAGGGGCTGTCATCAAAATTGAGGACATGGCAGCCATGGATGTATCCTTGTGATATGTGGGTGGGTTTTTCCTCAGAGAGCCAGCAACATCATGTGCTCTCCACACTGGGAAGATTTTGTAAGAGGACCTTTTTTTTAAATCAAGGAATCAAAATCCAGCTTTAAGGACTGATCGGGCTCTGCAATTTTGAACCCGAACGTTTCATTTCAACACAACTCCGGCATGGAAAAATCGTAACGACCGTTCACTCTTTCGTTGGCAAGAACCCCCCCCCCCCCATTCCGACGAGCTAGGACTGGCTTATGCTAGCATGCCACGCCAACGAAAGTTGAACACCCTTCCTTTTCGGCTGCCCGGATCGGCCCACTGTACCTATAAGCACTGGGTCGTAACGGTGGCAAAGGAAAGGAAGGTTTTTTTTGGACTCACTTGACCACATTTCCTCTATGTGCTCTGGTCCTGGGTTTTTTTATATAGCACTTCATCAGTTTGTGAGATCATCGGGAAAAAGTGATAGGAGTCCAAAGCCGACAACACCTCGTCGCCCGAGAATTGGTTTGTTCCATACGCCATTGGCACTTTTTCGAGAAAAACGCATTTAAAGGTTCGCGTGCTTAGTACTCCGAAACTGTGCGATAGGATTTTTTTTTTATTTTCTTAAATTGAATTTAGTCTTATTAAAACTTCACCTACCAATTTTCAAAGTGTTTTGCCTTACCGTTAACAAGATACCTTTATCAGCACAAAAGTCTACTTTTTTGGCTTGTGTCCCACCTCATACATTTTGAAAATGATTTGTTTTTCCATACACGTGGGACACACAAAAAAGGATATGGCACAAACCAATTCTCATCAATGCATAATGTGAAAGGCAAGAATGCATGTAGCTGGATGCTAAAATTTTAAGAGAAAATCGATTATATCTTTTTTTAAACATTTTTCTTTAAAAATTAAAAAAAAAAATTAAAGCAGTTCTACTGCGCTATCACAAAGTTAAGGCGTATAAATCGTACTTTCAACAAGCCGAATGCATTTTCAACTACCATTCTTGTAGCTGAATGCAGGTTGTTAAATGCTAGATGTTGGTCCGTAAGTTGGCCGTAGTCCTTGTAAGGTGGAACTATTTTGAAGCAAGGTAGGCTGAATCACCCAACAGAAATGTATTGTTGGACAACAATTGGGCAAAGTAAGAGTGAGCTCTTCTATACAAAGCCGATCTTCGCAAAACACGACTATCGTGTAAAGATCCTGGCTCGCCAATGAATTTTTTTTTCAGCATCGACGCCCCCTTGCAAAACAATGGTAAAGTTTTGCTTACGATTGTAATAGCACTCTTTGTTTAATTTTGGTGCAGCAATCGTAATATGCGTGCAATCAATGGCACCGATTACACCTCGTAGTTTCTTTTTTGCTTCGAACTGACGGCAGTTTTCAGAGATACGTTCTCCTTGTGGCCACTTTATATACACATCTGCTTTGGAAACAAGCCAGCTGCTTACTCGACCCACAACACCCCAGGCTGAAGATTTTGATACACCGAATAGATTCCCCAATTGCCTTAAAGTGATAGTGTTGCTTATGTACCATACATAGATTAGTACCTCTATTTTTTGCGCCAATACTAGGTTTTCCAGCATAAAACGAAGTTTATGGATTTGAGATGAATTCCGACTGTGAATATTCAACTAAAAAAAACGCAGTTAAATAAAAATAGTAGGTACAGCAATTCTTAAGGAAGTAATGTACTTGTTAATTGATTTATAGTCAAGCGGTTCAGCCGCAGATGCGACTTGAAATCTTCTGCACCGTATGCATCTATAGTTTCAATGAAGATTTCACTTTGATTGACCATCTTGCAAAACAAGGGCAGAGTCATTTGAACTTAACCTTCTTCGAAAAAAGTGTTCAAAATTGAATTCATTACCATCTTCATCGCTTGAAGAGTGAAGTAGTTGCCAAGCCAAGCCAGGACTAAATGATTTCATACAATAATCTCAGGATATCTACACAATTGTAATGGATATGGCACAAACCAATACTAAAATTTTGTTTGCGATGATTGTCCCATAAACATAGCATTTCTTTAACACAAGTGCACGTAGGACCAACCAATTCTCAACATTCTTAGGATTTTTTCTATCCCTTGTCACCGTAATATGCACGTGGAACAAAACAATTCTGACAAAAAACTTGACAAATTTTATATGCAAAATATGTCCCAAACGCCAAAAAATGGTTTATGGCACAAAACAATTCTAGAAAATGTTGATTTTGGTGGATATGGAACAAAATTGATGTTGGATATCTCGGGATTGAAAAGACGTAGCACAAATCTGATCACAGATTTAGAAAGAGCATACAAAATTCCCATAGAATCCATTCCTAACTCGAAAACGACAAAAGTGGCGTATGGAACAAACCAATTCTCGGGCGACGACCTCGGTTCCGTTATAGGTGGCACCCAACGTGGGGCCCGATTAGTCCTTATTATTCCTTCCAGAAGTTTGAGTATTTTCTATTGTAATCAATAGATTTTCGAAAAAATTGTTTTAAACATTGTTTTTCTTCAGTTTTGATCGACAATGTTTGAGATGTTGTAGCCGATACTGAGTAATGCTTTAATTAAATATTTGTGAGTTGGAATGTGATGAGTGGACGTCCAGCAAATGAGTTCGAAGTTTATTCCTTGTTTGGTCTGTTGCGACAATCATTCACTTCTGACAAAAGCAATACACTATTTTTCAATTTCAACTAACAAAAAAAAAATTGTGTATAAAATCCGTATTTGTGGCTCTATCGAATTTATAGCTGTTTTATTATTTTAATTTTGTTTAGTTTCGCAGTTGGAAAGAAAAAATCTATGTCGACCGATGGAATGTGCTCTGGAAGCATGTTCTATGTCAGCTGCGAGTAGATTTATTTCTCCAAACTCAATACCACCTTAAAGTTACTTCGGCAATAACGTCTCGAACTTTTTCAAACTTTTCTTTTCAAACATGGATCCCATACAAATGATTTTCCCAGTGTGATTTCATTTTAAAATAAAAAGCAAATAAAAGCTTATAAGTCTCTAATTTCCTGGAGGACCATTCGTCACATCCACCATACTTTTTATGAAAATTTTTTGGCAAAGAAAAAAAACAAAATTTAAATGATTTTTTTTTATTATTTTTGTATTTCAATTTTGATTTCCGTTTGAGTTTTAAATATCTTGATTTATACATTTTTCTATTAATACTTTAGTATTTTCTCCGTTTTTGGAAAACCTTTCCAATTATTTTTTTTCTTTTTCGGTTCTCATAATTTTTTTTTTCTTATCCCAAATTTATTCTTTCATTTTCATTTTTGACAAACTTTTCCGAATTTGGGTTATCATTACCAACATTTTATTGCTTGCGAGTTGGAATTACTTATGCCTACATCGGGCGAATATCATCTTTTACGCTCAGGTAGAGGTTGGGGCAATTATTCTGGCAATCGAGGTCAAAGTCGTGGATCGGGAAGTTTTACTCGTGGTCGCGGATTTCAAAAGACTAGTAAGACTACAGCAAGGGTCAATATGGCGAGCCAGAAAGTAGAGAATTCTAAGGTTTCCGGTTTAGATTCGGGAATGCGACGAGAGGATGTCTCTGTTAGACAAGACAATGGCAGTGACAACAACAATGGAGGTTCTACCGAGAGTGGCAGCAGCAAAATTGATCCGAACAAACCATCAGGATCAGGCGAAGGCCAGAATTCGTCAAAAACCCAGAATCCCAGAACAAGCGTTGACGATGTAGGTTTACCAGCTTATATCCAAGGTTTAGTTACGGCGTCCATAGGTATTAATAGAGCCGAGGATTTGCAGGTCATTCGCAGGGAATTAGAAGCAAATAGGACCGAAATGAAAAAACAAATGGCTGACATTATTCGCGAGACCTTGTCCGAAACTACTCCCCCTGTTGATCCCGAGTACGATGTAAACCGGCGACAACCACCCATGAGTAGGCCTAATCCGGCAATGCAGAATCACATAGGTGTAGGCGGATCTTCGGGTTTTTCAAACCTCAATCCCAGTGCCGATGAATTCTTATCGCGGGTTAGGAACATGAATCTTGATGATACCTTTCCTCCAGTACAACATCATGTTGGACAAACGTTGCCGTCCCAGTCATATCCGAGAGTTCATAGTTTCCACAAATGGGGATTGAGGTATGACAACAAAAACATGACGGTGGATGAATTTATATTTCGGTTAGAACGTTTGAGGGTTTGCTACGGTGCCACATGGCAAGAAATCGTATTACATTTCCACCAATTCATTGGCGGAGATGTAGACACTTGGTACTGGGTATTCCTTAAGTCCAACCCTAGAGTAGATTGGTCTGGGCTTCGTTGTGCGTTAATGGAGCAGTTCCATACACTTGAGACCGATGCTGAGCTGTCTAAGCAGCTCTATGATCGCAGACAGAGACACAACGAAACCTTCGATGAGTTCTTTATGGACATTCAGAAGATAAACACCAGGTTGCTTCATCCGAAGCCAAATCATGAGCTTATTAGTTTGTTGAAACAAAACGTCAATAGCCGAATGGGTGAATTGCTAGTTACTTTTAGGTCAACGGATCTCAACGTAAACCATACGTTTGTCGAAGTCTCGAAAAGTTCATCAACGCCCAAAATAGGAACAAGCTTCGAGATCCAGTGTCTCAACCTTATCGTCGACATGTAAGTGAAGTTGAAGTACCAGAACAATTTGTCACTCCAGTGTCAGAAACTGTTGAAGCCGTGCAAATATCCCGAGATACTAGCAAATACGTATGTTGGAACTGTAGGAATATGGGACATAGTTACACAGAGTGTCCAGTTCCCCAAAGGTCCCTGTTTTGCTACCGAAGTGGTAAAGAGGGTACAACCTCTCCTCAGTGCACGAGTATCAAATGTTCGGAAAACTCACGCAAGAGCAAACCATCCTCCGGGATGGCTTGCTCACGCCACTAGATACCGGACCTTCAATTTCAAATAATAATAACACCGATTTAGAACCAGTTTTTCATATTTTAAAACGACAGCACGATGAACGAGAGATGAAACCTGAGGTAAGAGAAAGAAAGTTAAGATCATTAAAATCCCTTCACGATAGAAAAATTGCATATTACGCAGCCAGGGAAAGAATTTTTGGAACTACGAAACCCCAAGTGTCTGCTAAGATAAGTAGGATTCGAGAACGAGCAAAGAAAAAGAAAGCGGTTTTGAAGTGTATTGCTTCAACAAAGTTGTGTTGCGCGGATGATAATCGTCCCTATGCCCCTGTGAAAATCTTCGGCGAAAGTATGCTTGGTTTGCTTGATAGTGGCGCAAGCATAAGTTGCCTTGGCAAGGATGGCGAGAATTATCTGAGTAATCACAAAATCCCTTACACTCGTTTCTCATCCCATGTAAAGATGGTGGATGGAAATTGTCAATCCATAGTCGGAAAACTTAACGTTGATGTCACTTATAAGAACGAAACAAGGAGTATAGAGTTTTATATTGTCCCTTCACTGCAACAGAAATTGTATCTAGGGATCAATTTCTGGAAGTCACAAATCATTTCCGAAATCTCTCCATACACACTAGGTCACGATGTATCTTCAGAGATGCGTGAGCTATCAGGTGAAGAGCTCAAAAAACTTAAAACAGCCATCAGCATGTTCCCGTCTTATGTCAAACTTGGCTTAGGTCAGACAACGCTGGAGGAACATGAAATCGACACGGGGGATACGGAACCGATCAAGCAACAACTATCCTGTTTCTCCTGCGGTTCAGAAGCTTTTGTATGATGAATTGGTTAGGTTACTGGAAATGGGCATAATAGCCCTTGGAGCTCTCCTGTCGTCCTTGTACGGAAACCGGGTAAAAACGGATGTGCATAGACTTCAGGAAAATAGACAAACAAACGAAGAAAAGTGCCTATCCTTTGCCTCATATTCAGGCTTTGCTAAGTCGTATTTCAGATACACGTTATATCTCTAGCGTGGATCTGAAAGACGCCTTTTTGCAAATACCGTTGGAGGAAAGCTCACGGGAAAAGACGGCGTTTACGGTTCCGGGTCGTCCGTTATACCAATTCAAGGTAATGCCCTTTGGTCTTTGTAATGCGCCTCAACGCCTTTGCAAATTGATGGACAAAGTGGTACCACATGAGTTAAAAGAAAACGTTTTTGTTTACTTGGATGATCTCCTTATAGTTTCGCCCACCTTTGAAGATCACATTCGTTATCTTACTATTGTCGCGGAAAGGCTTAAACTTGCTGGTTTAACGATTAACCTTGAAGAATCGAAATTTTGTTTCAAGGAATTGAAATATTTAGGGTATATCGTCGGTAACGGTTTATTGAAAACAGACCCAGCCAAAGTTTCAGCCATTAAGGATTTTCCTATTCCACAAAATCAGCGACAGGTTCGTAGATTCCTCGGAATGTCTGGGTGGTATCGAAGATTCGTTAGGGACTATAGCACTTTAGCAACACCGATTACAGAAACTTTGAAAAAGCAGAAAGCATTTGAATTCGGTAGTGAAGCGATAGAGTCGTTCAAGAAAATAAAGGAGATTCTAACATCTGAACCCATACTTATTCATCCTGATTATAGCAAGCCATTTGTGATTTTGTGTGATGCATCGTCAACAGGGATTGGAGGAGTCTTGTGTCAAAAAGACGAGGAAGGCAACGAAAGACCCATTTTCTTTTATTCTCACAAGCTCAATAAGGCCCAAGTTAATTACTCAGTCACTGAACGTGAATGTTTAGCTGCGGTTATGAGCATTGAACAGTTTCGTGCCTATGTAGAAGGTTATCACTTTAAAGTAGTAACAGACCATGCTAGTCTAAAGTGGCTGATGAACCAGAAAGACCTCAGCGGAAGATTGGCTCGGTGGAGTCTTAAACTGCAAGGTTATGACTTCGATATTGAGCATCGAAAAGGTTCTCAACATGTCGTGCCTGACGCCCTATCCAGAGTCTATGCAGCCGACGAATTGAATCTCGATGACAAATCGGAGTTATATCCTGATGTGCTGCACATAGATCTAACGGATCCCAGTTTTCAATCTGAAGAATATGTTAGGATCATTAACAACATCGCAAAAAAAAAAGATCAGCTGCCTGACTTTCAAGTCTCGGAAAATTTCATGTACAAGAAGGTCAAACACAGTACAGGGAATCCATTTGAGGACGACCATTGTTGGAAGTTATGGATTCCATCGCAGTTGACCGACCGTCTGATTACTCTGGCTCATCGGCCACCTCGAGCGGTTCATGGTGGTTTGGGAAAAACGCTACATAGGCTTCGTCAGCAATTCTTTTGGCCAAATATGGCTTCTCAGGTCAAGTCCTTCATTAATAAGTGTGAGGTTTGTAAAATGTCGAAAGCCACGAACGAAGTACAACGGCTACCGATGGGAAAGCCTTTCGTAGTTGAACGTCCATTTCAACATCTGTACATGTACTTCCTTGGACCGTATCCTCGATCTAAAAACGGGAACAGCTATATCATCATCGCTCTTGACCAACTCACGAAATTCGTCATCATTAAAGCCTTGCGAAAAGCTACTGCAGAAACAGCTGCGAAGTTTTTGAATGAAGAAATCCTTTGTTTGTTTGGTAACATTTCGTACAAAGTTGGCGATGTAGTATTTAAAAGGAATTTTGTTTTGAGCGATCAGTCACCGACTAACCTTCAAGCCGGTCAGTTATCCCCTGTGTGATTTGATATTATCATATTTTCAGCGGTATACGATTACCTGCTCAAGTTATAGTGAATTCTTTCGCTTACAAATTATTATTTTCTAAATTAACATAGTGAGTGAAAAATTCAATCAATAAGTGAGTAATAGCTCAATAAAACCATGGGCCCTGGGCCAGGTGGTCACTCTAGTGGTCAGTTCGGGATTCTAGATATAGAGTCCCTTTCTGAACCAAGACGGACTAAAAAAAGAAGAGCCATTAACTTATCACCTCTGGAATTAAACTCATTCCTTCCAAGTAATACGAACATTGTAAAAATTTGTAATAGTTTTTACAAATTAGCTTGTTAAGCTAACGAAAATTAAATTTTACGTTTTATAAAAAAACTTCGAAAAAGAGCGAAAATGTGCGGTTTAAAAGAAAACAACGTGCGTGTAAGTTCGGACTTCGGTATTGAATGCATTTTATTCTTTCTATTCTTCTTTTTTCTTCTTCTTCTTTATATTTACAAAATAAATATGGCCGGATGGGCGGGGAATTCAAATAAGATACAAATTTTAATAGTTCACAATAGTGTTTTTTAACTATTTTGATTTCGTTATTTTTAAGATTTTAAAGATAGTTACATTATCGAAACACCGGCCACGTTGAATGCCTGGAAGGCTTCAAATGAATCTACTCATCAGGGAGAACGGCTAACTTGACGATTGGACGTCTCAGGACCCTGCCTTGCGTTTTGACGTCGGCGACCCTGACCTTTCCGTCCTGCCCTTCGACGACTGCCACGACTCGTCCCATTTTCCACTGCTGTGGAGGTGCGTTGTCCTCGTGTATTAAAACGAGCTTGCCCACGACGAGATTGGGTTGGTCCTGGACCCACTTGGATCGAGCTTGAAGGCCAAGCAGATACTCCTTGGACCACTTCTGCCAGAACTGCTGCTTGAGCCAGCATAGAAGCTGCCATCTTTTCAAGCAGGCCATCTGCTGTTCCGGTACCTTTTCTGGTGGGAGCGACCGTAAACTGCTGCCGATCAGTAGATGTGCTGGGGTGAGGGCCTCGCCGTCGTTGGGGTCGGCGCTTAGAGGGGCAATTGGCCTTGAATTGAGGATTGCCTCGACCTCGATAAGAACGGTGAGCAGCTCTTCGGTTGTGAGAAGAGCGTTGCCCACGGTACGCTGTAATAGCGTTTTCGCAGCCTTCACTGCCGCCTCCCAAAGGCCTCCGAAATGAGGGGCTCTCGGTGGTATGAAGGCGAAGTTGAACCCTTCCTCTGTCGCGTACCGTTGGACTGCTTCCTTTCCTCTCTCGAATTCCTCTTGAGTCTCTCTCAGAATCCTCTGAGCTCCCACGAAGTTCGTCCCGTTGTCGCAATGTATCGTCTTGGGAACTCCTCGGCGACAGATAAACCTTTTCAGGGCGAGAATAAAACATTCAGAAGACAGATTAGACGATAATTCAAAATGTACAGCCTTTGACGTGAAACAAACAAAGACAACAATATACGTTTTGTTCGGTGGCCGGCCACGGATTTTAAGAGTGGTATATACCGGACCACAGAAATCTACACCGCATATTAAAAACGGTCGTTGCGCTCGCAATCGATCCGCTGGTAAATTACCCATTATTTGTGTAAGCATTTTTGGTTTATATTTGAAACAATGAATGCATTGTCGAACAACCCTTTGGCATGCTTCTTTGGCGTTTACAAGCCAAATCTTTTCTCGAAGCAATGCCACCATAGCTTGAGGTCCAGCATGGCAATTTTTTCTATGTAAGTACGTTAAGTACGTTTTTACAAATGGTGAATTTTTGGTCAATAAAAGTGGGAATTTGGTATCATACTCGATTGGTGCGTTTAATAGACGACCACCTACACGAATTAGGGAGAATGAACAATTTTCTACAGTATAGCGTAAGTGATACAATTATTGACACTGCAAAATTTCAGTCTAGCTATTGACACCCTCTTTTTACAGAGCGTTTCATTGGAATAAATCGGAACGATTTAAATAAACTGTTATTTTTAATTCTTCGCTCTTTCTTATTCCCTCACTTAGTTAGGAGAAAACTACTCACTTTTGTTTTTAAGTCTGAACACTCTGAAACATAAACGTCACCATTACGCGTGTGTGTTTTTTGTGAAAAAAAGTGTTTATTTCGTTAAGGAACCCCAAAATGTAAGTAGAAAATTATGTCGTATTTAATAAAAGTATGATCATAAAAGTTAATTATATATGTAATATAACGTCCTGTGGAAGGATTTAACTTATTTTTATTGTTTTTCTGTTATTATAAATTAAATAAATTGGGGTGTCAACTATTGTCTTAAGATTTTAACAATTCTCATAATTCACACCCCTGTGTCAATACCTGTCTTCTATGAGAGTACAAACGTTGACACTGTGTCAATAGTTGTACTTATTAACGGTGTCAATAATATTATCACTCCTTTAAATCCATATTAATAGCTGGAAAAATGCCACAATTAAAAAACAATCGATACAAAGGAGCCTTAAATCCACAGGAAGAACGATGACAATAGCAAATGAAACTGTTTCTGGTAAGATTTATTATTTTTTTATATTTTATTTTATTCCCTTAGCCGGCTAACCCCTATCGTTTAAGCGTTATCCCAACTTTCGGCGAAGCGAAATCACAAGGACGAAATCAATACCGTTGCAAATCTAGACATGTCAAACAAAATAAAAGAATCCACTTGTAATTCTGTCACAAGGTATTGAACTTTTTATTTTCTCTTGCTTGTTAACATAGCTTATATGATGAATTATTTTAAATTTCAAGTTTAAAACTAAATAAAAATACTAAAACTACATGTGAGACTGAAACGGAGCCTAAACAAACACATGTACGAAATCTCTTTCAAAACCTTGAAAATATTGGAGAAAACAAAATCGCAGTTGGAAAGATATGTTATAACATATGCACAAATTCTATGATGACTAAAACGGGTATAAAATGTAATAAGTGCACCAGAGAAATACACATTTCATGCATAGAAAAACTTAACTTGCCATACCTCCCTGTTTTTGAATGCAGCAAGTGTATTAATAAAAATAAATATTAAGACATTGTATATATTTTTTTTCTCAAGTTATCTACAAATATGAATACCTACCTTACATAACTAAATGTGATTTTTTTTGTTTTAAGTTTTATGTGTTTGTATTGTTTAAATAATTTAATAAAGCTACGTAAAAAAAGGTTTAAAAACATGATTTTAGCCAAACTCAACCAAGAGATAACTTTTTTATTCTTTATATGGCTGTTTGAAGGTATGTCAATAATTGTATAAATATGTGGTGTCAATAGATGTACAACGGTGTCAATAATTATATATTTTGAAAAGATTTTAGAAATATCAAAATTTAACAATATCACGAATCTCTTAAACGATTTTAATGCAAATATAATGAAAACCAATTAAATAAGGAATTTAGAAATGTACTTTGAATTTCATATATCCATATCAAATATATTTGCAAGCTGTGTGAACTGAAAAATTCCGTAACAGTGTCAATAACTATATCGCTTACGCTAATCGTGAATAAATGGATTGAGTCTTTGAAGAGTATTTGGTAACGTAACCTTCTTTTTAAGTTTTTGAATTTCATCGGGAAATTCATAATTTTGAACAATCTCAACTATTTTGAGAAACGATAAATACAACTCTTCTGCTGTGGGTACTTCTTCGAAGACTTCTGTTTTACTTTTTGATTGTTTGAAAAATCGCATTACATAGGCGAATGTAGTCGCAAGGTCGATATATGAAGTTTCTTCTTCAATATAATCTAGCAGTTTGGTTCGAGGTTTTTCGACCGCTATCAGAGCCATGTTTGTTTTCCGTTTTTCTAAGGCTTCATCCTCTGGAGACAACTCAAAATGCGAATTTACCGGCCACGATGATGGTTCTTTTAATAAGAATTTTGGACCATTGAACCAAATTGACGCATTGAGTTCATCAACATTGCAGCCTCTAGACACAATATCGGCTGGATTTTGTTTTGTAGGCACATGTTTCCATGAAACTTTTTGTGTCCACTCTTGGATGTCTGACACTCTATTTGCAACGAATGTTGCAAGCGCAGTTGGATGTGTTTTTATCCAATGCAAAGTTATTTCAGAGTCGGTCCAAAAAACAACTCTTTCAACGTCTAGATTCAACATTGCCTCTACTCTTGTCCATAGTTTAGCAAGAGTATGCGCTGCGCAAAGTTCTAATCACGGAAGCGATTTCGTTTTCAAAGGGGCCACCTTAGACTTTGCTGTTAGTAGCGTCGACTTGATACCGGCCGTGCTTTGGCTTCGGATGTAAATACAACAACCGTAAGCCCTAATTGAAGCATCGGCAAACCCATGAACTTGTACTTTTGCCTTCGAATGAGTTTCGACAAACCTTGGAATTTTTATCTCGCCAAGTTGAGATAAATTGGTTTTAAAGTTTTGCCAACTTGTATCAAGGCGCAACGGAATCGACTCATCCCAATCAATTTTTGCAATCCAAAGCTCTTGTAGTAAGATTTTTGCTTTGGTTACTATGGGGCATAACAATCCAAGAGGATCGAAAAGACGAGCGGAAACTGAAAGTATGTTTCGCTTAGTAGCTCGTAGATCATGAAACTGATTTTCCAAACTGAAGCTAAATGTGTCTTCTTTTGGATGCCAACAAATTCCAAGAGTTTTTGTTGAGTCTGAATCATTGAATTCAATAGATTTTTCAGTAATCTCTGTGTTGTATAACTCTGGATGATTTGAAAACCATTTAGCCAACTGAAACCCACCCTTTCCAAGAACTTCTTGTACTTCATTTTTTATAATTTTGAGGGTTTCAAGCTCGTTGGCGCCGGTTAAGAGATCATCAACGTAAAAATCTCTCCGAATTATGTCTGACCCCGTGGGGTATAAGCTTTCATTAGCATCTCCTAACATCTTTAAACACCGTATCGCTAGAAATGGTGCTGGTGACGTACCATACGTAACAGTGTTTAGGCGGAAATGTTGTAATGGCTGGGATGGATGCTGCCTCCACACTATGAGCTGGTAAATCGAATGCTCTTCAGCAACGAGAACTTGCCGATACATTTTCTTTATATCAGCCGTAATGGCATACTTGTGAGTTCGAAAACGGAGCAATGTCGAAAACAGCTCCTCTTCACTCAAAAATTTTCATGCATAAATAGTACGAAAATATGAGTGAATCGTACGAATTTTTTTCGTAGTTTTCAGCCACGAATAAATTCGTACAATTAACTCATATTCGTATATTAAATAAAGAGCTTTGTTCATTGTACGAATGGAATGACAATATTTACGTTTCCTTTCGTACATTTACAAGGAGCGTTAGTACATTCTACTAATATTTCGTACTATCTACCCTCAATTTGTAAATTAACAGAGAGCATTAGTACATTCTACTAATACTTCGTACTATTTATTCCCCATTTGTAAATTTACAAAGAGCATTAGTTCATCCTACAAATACTTCGTACTATTTACTCCCTATTCGTAAAATCAGCATAAGCATTAGTATATTCTACCAATACTTCGTACTATTTACCTGCCATTCGTGAGTTTACCAGAAGCATTAGTTCATTTTACTAATACTTCGTACTATTTACCCTCCATTCGTACATTCAACAAGAGCATTAGTTTATCCTACTAATACTTCGTACTATTTACCTGCCATTCTTAAGTTTACCAAAAGCATTAGTTCATTTTACGAATACTTCGTACTATTTACCTGTCATTCGTAAGTTTACCAAAAGCATTAGTTCATTTTACTAATACTTCGTACTATTTACTTGCCATTCGTAAGTTTACCAGAAGCATTAGTTCACCCTACTAATACTTCGTACTATTTACCCTCCATTCGTACATTCAACAAGAGCATTAGTTCATCCTACTAATACTTCGTACTATTTACCTGCCATTCGTAAGTTTACCAAAAGCATTAGTTCATTTTACGAATACTTCGTACTATTTACTTGCCATTCGTAAGTTAACCAGAAGCATTAGTTCATCCTACTAATACTTCGTACTATTTACCTGCCATTCGTAAGTTTACCACAAGCATTAGTTCATTTTACTAATACTTCGTACTATTTACCCGCCATTCGTAAGTTTACCAGAAGCATTAGTTCATTTTACTAATACTTTGTACTATTTACCTACCATTCGTAAGTTTACCAGAAGCATTAGTTCACCCTACTAATACTTCGTACTACTTACCCTCCATTCGTACATTCAACAAGAGCATTAGTTCATCCTACTAATACTTCGTACTATTTACCTGCCATTCGTAAGTTTACCAAAAGCATTAGTTCATTTTACGAATACTTCGTACTATTTACTTGCCATTCGTAAGTTAACCAGAAGCATTAGTTCATCCTACTAATACTTCGTACTATTTACCTGCCATTCGTAAGTTTACCACAAGCATTAGTTCATTTTACTAATACTTCGTACTATTTACCCGCCATTCGTAAGTTTACCAGAAGCATTAGTTCATTTTACTAATACTTTGTACTATTTACCTACCATTCGTAAGTTTACCAGAAGCATTAGTTCACCCTACTAATACTTCGTACTACTTACCCTCCATTCGTACATTCAACAAGAGCATTAGTTCATCCTACTAATACTTCGTACTATTTACCTGCCATTCGTAAGTTTACCAAAAGCATTAGTTCATTTTACTAATACTTTGTACTATTTACTTGCCATTCGTAAGTTTACCAAAAGCATTAGTTCATTTTACTAATACTTCGTACTATTTACTTGCCATTCGTAAGTTTACCAAAAGCATTAGTTCATTTTACTAATACTTCGTACTATTTACCCAGTGTTCCCAGGTTGAGGGGAAAATCACCATTTTTGCCGATTTTTTTCAGCTAAAGGGGAAAAAAAGGGGACGGGGATAAGTAAGGGGAAAAAATCAAACAAAGGGGAAAACAGCTTAAAACTTTAATGAAAACAAAATATTTTTTTAAAAATGCACAATATTCATTTTAAAAAAAAATTTGTAGCATTTGCTTGCTGTGTTATGGTGGGAAAACAAAATTCTGTCTCGAAACTTTTCAAAAATGTCATTCCAAATTTGTTCATCATGCGGTGTGTGTGCCATTCGTTCCATCTCGTGGCAAGCAACGCCTTGAAATTCCTGCCTGACGAAAAAGAAATTTGTTGTCGCGAAATCTTCTCGCATTTCAATTGCAGTGCGAAAAGACAACATGCTTTTTAGGAATTTCAAGCCTTTTGCAACGTTTAGCCAATAGCCACATAAAATGCTGCACCCTTCGCTAACACGATGGTTGTCCCTGCATATGGTTATCAAAAGACTTATTGAGCAATAACAAGCTTTAGTATTGTATTTTTGGAAAGTTATCTGGAAGATTCTATTAACAAAATTCAATGTGAAAAAATATACAGGGTTCTTGGAAAACCAACAACGGTTTAATATTTAGAATTTTTAGATTTCTTCTTACCGTTTTTTACAAAACTGATGGCTTTTTTAATTGGCAATCTGAAATCTAAAAAGAAGCATTCTGTTTTTGAAATCAGAAGGGAAATTCTCTTCTTTTCAGAATCAAAACTGTCACTTGTGTCCAATTGAATGCTTTCAGATTGCTTTTTTTTACTTCCAGATTGCCAATTAAAAACGCCATGAACCTTGAAATGCAATCGGAAGACGTTGAAATTCATATTTTATTTCACCGAGTTGAACTGATACTTAAGACACTTGCTGATTGTTTTTTGAAAGCGAATAGATATTTAAATAGTATTCCAAATATTTTTGAAATTGATTTTGTATTTCCTTAAGTTATTATTTTTTCAACTCCATTGTGATGGGACTCATAGAAAAATAATATTTATTTTTATACTGAAGTCTCCTTTTTGAATTGTTTTTCTTTTTGTATGAATGTGTATGAAAAAATAAACAATAAAATTTTATAAGAATTACATGAAAATCTTAATCACTTTTTTCGGGGAAAATTAGGGATTTTTTCTTTCGTTCAAGGGGAAAAATAAGTGTTTTGGTGTCAGAAAAGGGGGATTTTGTTTTTGAAAACCTGGGAACACTGTATTTACCTGCCATTCGTAAGTTTACCAAAAGCATTAGTTCATTTTACTAATACTTCGTACTATTTACTAATAGTATTTCCATATTCTGCTACACTTCATACGAATTATAATACAACCATTTAAACAAAAACGAAAATAACATATATTCTTTGAAAAACATAATTATTAACAAAACATAGAAGGAACATAACATAAGGAATAAATAAACAGATAAGTATATAAATATATTATATAAAAATTATATAAATAATGTTATATTAAAATTAATTCTTCATCGCAGCTTCTAAAAAGAAAATATTAAATGTTTAGCTTGATGGAATCTTTGCATAATCTTACCTTTAATGCTATGCAAAAGTGCATTGGTTGTAGGGTTCTGTTTGTTAAATTGAATTGGTAAATTGTAGAAATTTAAATTCAAAAAGTTCCACAAGGTTTGGCACGCTATAGGATGCTCTATATTGAAAACGTAATATGCTTTGAAGCATGAATCCAAAGCCGTGGAAAATTTATAGAATTTGTACGATATGTTTTCGAAGTCTACGATGAAGTAATTGGGTTTGTAAATCGTCCCAATGACTGTAATGAAAGGGGCAATCGACGATTCTTTTTTAACTTTCAGGTCATATTTAATTTTGTATTCGGTCTCGGTTTTGCAAACGCTTATAAAAGCGGATTGCGTCTCTTTGAGCGTATAAAATTTGTTTTTTGATTCTTGCTTCTTTCTGTGTCGCGCTGGTGGCAATAGTGCATGGAGCAGATGCAGAACAATTATTTGTATCGTGTCTTTAAAAGAAAAGATAAATTTATAACCATTAAGATTCAAGTATTGTTTAAAAATATTTTTTTTGATATTATGTAATATAAAAGAATACACCAATAACCTAGAAAAGCGGTTTCGTCGATTAAGAGCCGATTTTTCAATCGTCAGATAAACAAACAGATAGTGTTTATTCGACAAATAACAAAATATTGGATTTTTCAATCGTCAGATATACTTTATCTGACGAAAAACGCTCTTATTTATTCGACCGATGAATACTCAGATAAGTTTATTTGCCAGTTTGTTATTTTTATTTTTGTTCGACGATTGAAAAATCGGCTCTAAGTGAAATAGATATTGAATCGTCAACGAGCCAACGAAGCAATAAAAGAAAAATTTCTTCTCTAATAATAATATCATTATTGGCCGAAAGAAAATTTATTTCTTATAGAAAATATCGTAAATGCCTTCCAAAGATGTTTGAATCTCCTAGCATGGTTATGTTACATCTCTGTCAAAAAAAAGTACAAAATCGGATTTCAAGTGTTCCAAGCTTTCGGCAAGGACAGTTAAAATCGAATTTACGATGAAGAAAAAGAACATTCCCAGAAGGATTCAACAGGGAAACCATGGGGTAAGTATTTGGACCGCCAGAATACCGCTGACTCTTCTCAATAAGAATACCATCAGTGTGTTGTGAAATAACTTTGTTTAATGTACGAATTAATGCAATTTTAAAATATTTGTATGTTCTTAAATTAAAGATGATATAAGCGACGATTTTCTATTTTTCAACTGATGACATTTATATTCTATATTATATTATAGAGTTAAGGTTCGCTTATTCAATTTTTAAATTCAGAGTAGCTTGAAGAAGATTTGCTCGATTGATAAATGCTTCGGCTTGAATAGGATCGTCGCCTTCTAAATGCAGTCTAGCTATTTTGAAATATGTAAAGTTATACTACCTTCTGTGAAATTGTTTTTTTCTTCGGAGAGTGCCTTGAGTAATTGAATGTCATCCGAATTTTTAATTTGTTCGATGTTTTTAGGGTATATGACATCAACCATGACCTTACAAAAATCACTAAGGTTTTCGAGGGATTCGCCCTTGGAAGGGCCAAACAAAAAGTTGAAATCGGCATTAACCTGAAAAATTGATATGCATATAATATTATGTTTTTCTGTATGAACATAAATAAAAAGTTGATAACTCACCAAACGAAAACCGTCAGCGGATTTGTATTGCGGCCAAATAGAAAATATTGGTTTTTTCATTTCAGCAATATCGTTCATTCGTGTTGCGGAGCAAGCAGCCCAATGAATCATTTTTTCTTCATGAGACATGATGTAAAATTTGTCCTTTAAAATTTGAATGTGCTCATTCTCTTTAGGTGATATTTCGTAATAATTCTTTTTTGACTTTTTGCCCTCTGGGCCAGAGAAATTACTCCTCCGGGCCAAATTATTTTTCCAATTTCTGTACTTATTATAAAGCTTCCCAAGAGGTGCTGTGCCCTTTCTCTCTATATAGTAGTAGGACTGTAAGAAGAACACAATATTGAAATGAAATAGAACCAGAAAACAAAAACACTGATTCTATGTGAACAACAACCGTGAAGTCTAAAAAAATTGAGTGAAGTCATTAAGGCGTTTGGCTAAATATATATTTTAATAACACAATATTGTCTATTCATTACATTATTTCATATTTCAAATTATTCTTACCGCTAGCTCCTCTGGAAACGCCTGACAAATTTGTTGCGAAAGAGCATCGCAGTCGTTTGTTGTGAGATCGTGGTTTTTTATAATACAGAATTGTAAAACAGCCTCGACCAAAACTTTCCGCAAGTTGTCTGTTAATTTGGGTGTCGTATTACCACTTTCTTCGACATTTTTTAATGTTTCGAGAATTTTTTCCCCATAGGCACTTGATTTAAGAACGTCATATAAGTGCATTAGTTTTGCCGGTTCCTTATTTTCTTTATTGCCACTGTGGAGCATTGCGCCTTTTGTTGAAGCATCATTATTATTGGAGCAAGAAGACTTATTAATTTCCAACCATTTCGACCATTGAAAGAAAAATTCAATCTGAACCCCTATTGGAAAGCCAGCGTCTTTAAGGATGTTTTGAGCCATGTTTGGTGATAAGTGTTTCAGAACACCGACATAAACGAGTTGGTCTATGTATTAGAGAATTTGTTTTAATACTAAAAATTGAATACGATGTTATATAGGGTTTTCCAATAAGAGGTGTTATTTTGCATAGCCCGCTATTTCGGTAGCTGTCATTTTTGAAGCTGTCACTTTTGTGCTCTAACACCTTGCGACTTCTTCCTTTAGCAAGCACCTGGTTCCCACATCTCAACAGCCATAAAGGTACTTGGAGATCTCCTGATCAATCAACCGTCAACCAGATTGATCACCGCCGTCAAACAGGAGCTTTTTATCATACACGATGACAGCCAACAATTCCGTGAACCTTTACGGGTTGTACAACGACGTGAACCTAGCCAGAAGGGTCAAGGTCCAGAGACTCAGATGGCTCGGTCATTTAGAGCGCATGGACACCAATGCTCCGGCCCGGATAGCCTTCGTCACTATTCCCGAGAGACGCAGAAGGAGAGGAAGACCTTGACTCAGGTGGCGCACACAAGTGGAAGAGGACCTCAATCAACTTGGAGTGCAAAACTGGAGACAGCTAGCTAGGGACCGAGCTGACTGGCGGAGACTGTTGTTAGAGGCCCAAGTCCACACCGGACTGTAGCGCCACCAGTAAGACTTCGATTGAAGACCTCAAAGATGGAATTCGTGAGGCTATCGAGGACATAGGGCAGCCACTTTGCGATTTGTTAATGGAAAATTTCATGAAAAGGATATGGTCCTTTTAGCGTGGTCGTTGGCTGATGTTATGATCAATTATTAACGGCATACCTTCCTCTTTATAATGAAATAAACATCCGATCATTAATCTCAAAAAATTCCATTTTTCTTTGAAAATCAAAATAACACCTCTTATTGGAAAACCCTATATAATATAACCGGCCACCTACCCACAAAATAATCATAAAAGTTTCCCAACTTCCAGCTCTTTAAAAGGGTCGCCAATTCTTCCAAGTCTTCATCACTTTTCATATAACAATCTTTTAATTCGGTCCACGATTTTTTGTCGGAGTTAGTGCAACCAGAACTAGACGGTGTGCTGACATATACGATACGATTTTCTTCATCAAAATAGTCAGCACAAGAATTTAATACATTATCCATAACGCTTGTATGTTTATCTTATACTTCTAACTACTACAAGTTTTTATAAAAAAAAAAACTAATCATTGTAAAACAAACAAAAATTTAATACGCAATAAAGGTAGGTTTTAATTAAAAACAAGATACATATGTATTTACATAGTGCTCATATTGAAAACATTCAAAAATATTGTTTAGGACGAATAAAATTCATACCATTGGCAGTTGTATGAACATTGATTGGAGGACCGCATAGGATATCGATACAAACAATAGTATGCTGCTCTTCGTGGCTTGTTTTCGAAATATTAATACTATAAGCTGCTAGGTTTTTGTGGTATTTTTGTACATTTACCTTTTTGCAAAGTAAATATATTGAATCGGCTTCTTTAAATACAATTACTTCCTTTATTTCATAAATAAGAACATTTAAGGGACAATTGACATCAAGATATTGACTTATAAAATAATTTTGTTTGTATATTTTGGAAGTATGTGTGCATTGAGAATAACAGCAAAAATCGTTTGAATTAATATTAAACTGATGACAGAAAGAACGAATAAGTTGTGTATGATTTGAACGAATGATGTGATTGGCATTGACACTAAAAATTGGCTTATCATGTTCCATTATGCAGTGCGCAAACTGAAATTGATATTTCCTGGCAATCGAAACGCATACATTTTTTCTGCTTGTAATATTGTGAGCATATGTTTTGAATTGCTTGTGTTTAGCTTCATAATGAAATGTCCAATAGTACCTAGGAGGTCCAGACTGCTTAATTATTTCGGGATAATGAATCATGAGGTGATGCTTTGGCTTGAGTGTATCAGCAAAAAAGCGAACGTAGTCCTTATGATGTTCTTTTATAAGAAACCTGAGCCGTTCAGCTAAGCCGAAAGATATTTCGTATAAAAGAAGTATTTCAATTATCTCTAGTAAGTTAAAAAAAAAAACAGCCATACGTGGTCATCGCCTGGTACCAGATCTCCTACCATAAGGGGAAATAAATGTATGAAGGTCATCATTTCGCGGGCTGTCATTTTTAAATGTGACTTAGCCAGGTGAGCTTCTGTTACAGATGGTGAAATATTTCCAATTTCTAATTCACCATAGCAAAAGAGCTGTTTTCGTATGTTAAGTGTCCTCAGTGTAAAATATTCACTACTTAATAAGTGCTTTATAATATGGCAAATGTCGTAGTGACAAACACCTTCAAATATATCATGCATGATATCAATTGCATAATTACTAGTGACGTGAAAAGAGTTTATGTCATTCAAAATACAGGCTTCTTTAATACCTGTTGAATTGATATCATGCAAGTCAACATCTTCATGGTAATTTAAAACATTTCGAGCCAAGATCGAGCTATCAACTGTCATGGTATGTGTTGCCGATTTTATAGCTTTGCAAAAGCGGCAAAAATAATTATGATTGAATGATTGGGTGAAACCCAGAATAGTGTTCAGCCCTAAATTGTCTCCAATAACAAGCGCTAGAACAAAATTCACATTTGTTTCACCTTCGGAAGTTCGAATAGTAATCCCATTTTGTTCAAGAGTTTTTATTTCATTAATTAAAGACCTTAAAGACTCATTTCCGTATTCTTTGTAATGAATACTCTCAATTGCAGACGCCAAGAACACATCTGAGTTTTTAAAGATCGGAAAGGAATAATAAATAAACGTGATTGGACTCACATGTGTTCCAAGGGGGTTATTGACCTCAGAATTATCTATGTATAAGAAAAATGGTAAAACAGTTTTTCCTGATTCGATAAAGGGCTGGCTCTTTTGCCTCCACGCAGATCCTTGCGTAAAATGAGATATTACTCCCTGTTTACTTTCAATATTTTTTATATATTTTAATGATTTGAGTAAACAATCATTTTTTTCAAAATATTTTCGGAATTGAAAAGATAAAGGGAGCAAAACACCGGTTGTTTTTACTTCATCATAGCAAACTATATCATGTGAATGCTTTTCACGAATTTCATCATTAATTGTAAACTCTTTAAAATCATTTACATAATCATTTTCTTTCAGATATGTTGTTAATTGGCTCTCAGTTTCGCAAGAGAAAAATGGATTTGAAATTTGTCGTAAAAATGAAGCTGAAAACAATTTTTGCTCAGGTCTATTATTACTATTTTGTTTAAACATTTGAGCAGTCAATTGAACAATTGGATTAACAATAAGTTCCATGACATTTTTTTGAATTTCTAAAACATCTTTTCTTGAAAAGTGTTTGTTTCTGTGCAATTGCAAAATAAATTCTAACCCTTTTTCTTGTAAAGATGTTTGTGTAACTAGATTATCTCTAGTGCTCGTATTTGAATTCTCTTGGGCTACATTGTCTGCAGTAAGATTTATATCATTGGCAATTTCATTGCAAAGTAGAGATATTGGAACAAGAGGGACGTTCTCATTTTGTTCAATAGAACAAGGAGTTGGAACTGCTCCTGAAGTCGTAGGGATTTCGTTGTCATTTAGCAAGTTTATGCGTGTTTTATTTCTGCGTAGGCTTTCGGTCATGTGGCGTTTTACATGACGCCTCAAAGAGCTTAAAAGTGTAAAATACTTATGACATTTACCTTCATACGTACATTCATATGTATGTCTTTCAGGTAACTCATGCATTAGTTTGAAATGATGAGTCAAAAACCGCATCGAATCTAAATGCAAACCACAAAGAAAGCAATCCATACCTACTCCAAATGAATGATGGACACACAACTTAGGTATGAGTACAAATATATATGTATAAGTATAGCAAAATTAAAAATGTTAAGCCGTTAGTATATAAATAAAAGCTGAAAATTTGTTAAGCAAAGATGTGATAATATTAACATAGGTAACATAACGTAGCAAAATGGCAAATTTTCACATTTTTACATTTTATTACCAGATTTATCTCGGGCATAAAAAAATAAATTCTTTAAATACAACTTACTTTCTATCATAAAAAAATTAGCACTCTTAGATAGCACGCACGCTTTTTGTTATTTTAATTGTATTTCTTTTTCTAAAAACTCACAAAGCCACAAGCCAAACTATACTCGATCAAAATCACAATCCAAATGAAATGAATCAATGCCTGCCATGATTTAAACAAAAACAATGATGCAATTCGATTCGAGTAGCGGCGAAGGTTCGCAGACAACACATACATACATACCGAATATGAAAATGGCAGATGTTCCATGTGCGAAGCATAAGTAGAATGGAATGCTGCAGCTGCTGGTAAATGTAAATGAAATGCATTTGTAAAATAACGAAGGAATTAGTAGGGAATGTGTGTTTATTATATTACACTCAGACGTTTTTAGGAAGACGCAAATAAGTGAGAAAAAGAGAGAGTAGGTGAAATAAAAATACTATAAAAAGTCTAAAGAGCTGAACACAATGCATCGCCAGTCGCCTGGCGACTTGTTTCTGCTTAGTCGCGCGACGAGTTTGACGTTTTTTTTTATATCGTATTCTTAGCAATTTATTTGTTGATTAAGCGGAAAACACAAAGTTGCTTTTCTGTTAGCGCTGACTCCGTTACGCTTCTTTACTTTGGATTGAACTTTGATTGACATTTGTCATTTTAGTATTTTTATTTTATGTTCTTCAAACATATTTTCTCAAAAATTTAATTTTTTTCGTTTTTAAAAACAAAACAGACAGTTGAAGCGAAGAGGAAGTCAAAATCAAATAAAATGTTCATACAAACAAACAAGAAACATGTCGGTGAGCAAATACATATCAAAAAGTAGAAAAAATGTCTACTTTTGCTACAGCTTTTGCGACGTAACGTTTATGTTTATGTTTACGGGGTTCTTACAGTATGTCAAATAAAAGTTTGAGCAACAAAGCTGCTTTGTGATAGGTTGTTAGCAATTCCTATGCTTGAACTTTTTACGTCACTCAACGCTAACAGCAAAGCAGCTTTGTGTTTTCCGCTAAACTCAAGGAATTTTTACTGATATTAATTTTTTGTGAGGTTGAAAAAAATACAGGAGTTTTCATGGAATTAATTAGAAGTGACGAATTTTTATAGAATATATCCGATCCGCAAATTCATTGCATGCCCATGCACAAACACAAAATATGTTCTTCATCTTCATTCATCTCTTAATTTGAATGAATACAAAAATGAAGAAAATTTTTTTGATAATCTTTTGTTTTGTTTTCGTGCGCATATTTGATAGCCCGTCGCGCGACTATTGTGTTCACAAATTTCTCAGCGATTTGGAAGGCGAATTTTTGACAGCTGCCACTTTCGTCGCCGGGCGACTGCATTCTGTTCAGCTCTTAAAGCTAAACCTGCAGAGTTGTGGGTTCAGGACTGTCGGGATGAGTGTTCAAAAGAAAATCTACAAAACACGCAGCGTACAGAAAGTCTGAATGTAATACTAATAACACACAAAACTGTCGCATACTTGCATGTGTATGTTTACAAATGTAGGGTATAAGATAAGAAATATTTGTAGGGTGTACTCATACTGTTGGAAAACGTACGAATGGAGTGTAAATATTACTTAATAATAGTACAATGTACTAATGCTCTTGTTGAATGTACGAATGGAGGGTAAATAGTACGAAGTATTAGTAGGATGAACTAATGCTTCTGGTAAACTTACGAATGGCAATTAAATAGTACGAAGTATTAGTAGGATGAACTAATGCTTCTGGTAAACTTACGAATGGTAGGTAAATAGTACAAAGTATTAGTAAAATGAACTAATGCTTCTGGTAAACTTACGAATGGCAGGTAAATAGTACAAAGTATTAGTAAAATGAACTAATGCTTTTGGTAAACTTACGAATGGAGTGTAAATAATACGAATTATTAGTACAATGTACTAATGCTCTTGTTAAATGTACGAGTGGAGGGTAAATATTACAAAGTATTAGTGCAATGTACTAATGCTCTTGGTAGATGTACGAAGTATTAGTAGAATCTACAAAAGCTATTGGTAAATGTACGAATGGAGTGTAAATATTACTTAATAATAGTACAATGTACTAATGCTCTTGATAAATGTACGTATGGCGTGTAAATAATACGACGTATTAGTACAATGTACTAATACTCTCGGTAAATATACGAATAAAGGAAAAATATTACGAAGTCATTAGTAAAATGTACTAATGTTTCGCTTAGTGTTAGAATGGAGGAAAAATAGTACGATGTATTAGTAAAATCTACTAATGCGTTTGGTAAATACACGAATGGAGGTTATGATATACGAAGTATTAGTAGAATATACAGATAAAGAAGTTGCATTCTACTTATAATGAGTAAATCCTACGAATTATTCGTAAGGTAAATTTTCGAGACTAAATTTTTTACGAATATTAGTTTTGCTTCGTACATTTAACAAATGCATGAGTAAATCTTACGAATGAAATTGGAAAAATTACGAAACCATTCGTACACGATGATTTACGAATGATTTAGTTCAATACACGAATAAATTCGTACAATGTACTCATAATTTTGATTTACGAATAATATTAGTACATAGAACGAAAAAATTCGTGTATTTTACTAAAAATTTAATCAAAATTTACTAATACATTCGTAATTTTCTTATTACAGAAAAGCTTCGTACAATCTACGAATATTCGTTCAATGTACGAATTTTTCTCGTACGAATGCTATTCGTAGCAATTTTACTAATAAAATTTTTCAGTGTTGAATGGTTGGCCCAACCATCAAGATGTCATTCAGTGACAATTGAGATGACGTTCGACTTGAAGCGTCAAATACAACTCTCAGTTTTGTACTTGTGCTTTGCGGTCGCAAGACACACTGATGTGGAATGAAATAGTGCGGGCTATTTGGGATTTCGTTATTTGTTGGTGACATATGTCCCAACGAAATGTACTCCTTCATGAAATCCATGTACATGGCTCTTAAATCGCTATTTTTGGATAATTTTCGCTCAAGTGCGAGAAACCGTCGTTTGGCAGTTTCAAACGATAATCCTAGCGATTTTGAAGATGACTTGAACGGTAGCTTAACCTCAAAACGACCTGTCGGTAAAAGTTGAGTATTTTCAACGAAGTGTTTTTCACATGATTGTTGTTCTGGTGTTAGAAACTTTTTCGTTTCTCCAGGAATTTCTTCCAACAACCAAAATTTTTGTACGATTTTGTCTAAATCCAATGATTCTTCAGACTGACATACCATATTACATTGTCTGGTATTTGAATTCGTATTTTTGGGACATTTGCCAGATATGATCCAACCGAGAAGTGTTTTTTGAATAGTTGGATACTCCGGACCTTGCTTAATTTGGCCTACTGACAACAATTCAAAGAATGTTTCTGCTCCTATTAGCAAGTCAATTTTCTGTGGCTTACCAAAGTGAGGATCAGCTAATTGAATATTGGAAGGAATAATCCAAATTTGAAGTATTTATTGCATGATCCGGTTGATAAGACGATATTGAGTTCATAACCCAGTAATCAGCAGAAAACGAATGGTCATTAAACCTTGATTTTACTACTGCATTTACCTTTTTATTAACAGTGCTACTTGCTTTTCCAATGCCGAGTAAAGTGATTGACCTTTCTTCTTTGCGAAGCTTCAACCTTTGTGCAAGCTCTTCAGTAATGAAGTTTATTTGAGATCCGGAGTCAAGTAAAGCTCGAGCTAGTGAAAACTCGCCAGTGATGCCTTTTATCTGCACAATTGCAGTAGCGAGAATGACCTGGTCGGCCGAAATCGAGGCATGCATAGCTTGAACACTTGACGAAGCTTGTGGGTTATTGAACGTTGTTTCGTATTGATGTAACAACGTATGATGTGATCTATTGCACACATTACACTTACTTAGTTTACACTTTGAAACAGTGTGTCCTTTTCGCAGGCAGTTAATACAAGCTGGCACACTTTTTACAAACTCAAATCTCTGCATCACAGGTATTGACGCAAACGTTTGGCATGTTGTAATGTAATGCTCATTTGATTTACAATATAAACATTTTGATTTGCTTTGTTGTGGGTTCGCGCAAGAAAAAGATGATTTTTGATTTTTATGACTGCTTGATAGTTCATGTTTTGACTTAGATTGTTTATCCGAATGTTTGAATTTTGAAGTTGATGCTTCTTCAGCAGAAAGGTGTTGATATCTCTTATTGAGAGCAGCTTCACAGTCACTCCATAAAGGAAGTGTACTAAAATCTAACTGCTCTTCCCACTTCGACCTAGTTATAGCATCAACTTTAGACATAACTAAATGGATAATTATTGCGTTTGTAATATTCTTTTCATCACCTAATGAAAGAAGAGAATCATAAACAGCAGAAACAGTGTCTATGATGGTACGTAATGAAGAAGCTGATGGCTTGGAGATTTCTTTCAATTCAAACAATGTAGATACGTTGTCGAAAAATATCAAGCAATTGTTGTCATAAACTCTTTTCAAACTTGCCAAAACCTTAGGATAATTTTGTTCGGTAATCTGAAAAGCTTTAACTGTTCCTAAAGCTTCTCCCGATAAACAAGAAATAAGATGATTGAATTTTTCTATGTCCGGAAGCATCGGATCGTTATCGACTAAATTTTCGAAAAGGCTTATAAAATTTTTATATTCTGAATATTTACCACTAAATTTAGGTAACGACATTTTAGGAAGACGTGAATGATGTGGATTGCTGAAGGAATATTCAACACCACTTGATTGACGTCTTTTATTGACCATTGATATCAGTAGTGCCTTTGCACTCACGCAAATGTTTTCCAAATCACCGCGAGAATCGTCGTTACGATCAACTGACTCGATTTCAGATTGGCAAGTCATGACTTGGTCAATGTAAGAATTTAAAATATCTAATCGACATTCTAATTCGATTGGATTGAGTGACAACGTCTTTTCCTCTAATCCCGTTTTAATTTTAATAATATTGTTTTTAATACTTGTTCGCTGATGTATTAAATGTTCAAGATCTGCGTCTTTTTTTGGAGATACCTGCCTTTACTGGCGCGTCATTTTGTTAATATTAAAGAGTAATTATTTAAAGACTTTCGAAAAAAAATATTTTTACTTGTGCTTTGGAATTTGTTTATCCGCACTTAAGTCAATTTGCACTTTAGTTTTAGTGAAAAATTATCGAAAATAAATGTTGAAAGAATTATTGAAAAATTAGTTTATTTTCACACGGTAATTCCAAAATAAATTCAAATGATCACTATATAAAGTGCAAATTATCGAAAAACTTTAATATAAAAATCACAAGCGAAATTATTTTAGTAAAATTTTCGCTGAACACACTCTTCGTAAAAGATAAAATTGTTTTGATGAACACAGCCCACGTTACAATTTTCAACTTAACGAACGATTGTTAACTTAGTGAAATGTCAAATCAAATGTCTAATGTGAAGTTTTGAATTTCAATTTGTAAACAAATATCAAATGTATTTTCGCAAAAGTTTCGAACGGGTTTTTATTTATAATCAATTTATTATTAAATAAGATAATCGAAAATTGCAAATCGCGAAACTACTTCAAACAAAAGTTTGAAAAAATATTCGAATAAGTGGGTGTGTGATTGGATTAACTAAAGTGATGACGTACGAAGGCGGCGCGACGGCTACGACAGATCAATGGAAAAAGTTATATTTTGTTTTTAAGTTATTTAAGTGAATTATTAGTTTAAGTTCACTTGTTTTCAATTTTAATAAAGTGAATAAATAAAATTTTATTACTAAGACCACGCACTTTGTTTGTTTCACCAATAAATACAAAGAAATTGCAATTAAATTGACAAAAACTGAAAGTGTGATAATGTCGATAAAGACAAATGCCACAATTATTTGGCAATTAATTTAATCTAATCTTTCAGTTCTTGCTTGTACCTCTGATTCTTCTTTCGAAGCAACTTCCCTGTTGCACTGTTTGCAAATGCAGTTTTGGTGCATGGGTTCGATCTGGGGCTTCGTAGGGCGATGAATTCCAAGGACACTGGCTGCGGCTGCTGCGATGGTGTACAATTTTTTGTTTTTGTTTGTGGCTGGCTCCTTTAATTGAAGCTCGTTTGGCTTTTTTATAACGCGCACTTATTAATTGATTCACCGATATTTAATCACGTCACGAAGTTAATTGTATGCAGTACTTATTGCACTTATATGCACTTATATGTACAATGTTCAAATTTTCTTTAACAAATTAGTAAATTAAATTTGTCCCTGCTCGGGCGCCATAAAAATTTGTAATAGTTTTTACAAATTAGCTTGTTAAGCTAACGAAAATTAAATTTTACGTTTTATAAAAAAAACTTCGAAAAAGAGCGAAAATGTGCGGTTTAAAAGAAAACAACGTGCGTGTAAGTTCGGACTTCGGTATTGAATGCATTTTATTCTTTCTATTCTTCTTTTTTCTTCTTCTTCTTTATATTTACAAAATAAATATGGCCGGATGGGCGGGGAATTCAAATAAGATACAAATTTTAATAGTTCACAATAGTGTTTTTTAACTATTTTGATTTCGTTATTTTTAAGATTTTAAAGATAGTTACATTATCGAAACACATTGCAAACCCAAAATTCATTGTTATCTCTCCCTCAGACAAAAACACAAGTTTGACATCATTCAGTGTATTTTTGCTAAAAAAGCAATTGATAGCATAAGCACTAGTTATGAGTCTATAACTCAAATGCGCGACGGAAATTTATTGATCCTAACAAAATCGAAAAAAATTGCCGATATTTTCCTATAAAAAAAATGCTTTCGAACCTCTGTCCAATATCAGTGACTCTTCATTCCAACCTCAATCAATCTAAAGGTACAGTCTACGCACCATGCTTAATAAATGTTCCAGAAGACGAAATAGTTCAAGAGATGAAAGATCAAGGTGTTACAAACGTATATAAATTTACTAAGCCATCGGTAGATAAAGAAGGCAAACCTATAAGGGTTTGCACAGGTCTAGTCTTGTTCACATTTGACCTCTTCCACCCTCCTTCCTCACTTAACATAGGCTGGTACAACGTCAAAGTTGATGAATTTTTTCCCAACCCGATGCGCTGCCGTAATTGCCAGTTGCTTTGCCACACCACGAAATGGTGTAAAGGTAAAACTTCGTGTGCCACTTGCAATCTACCACCTCACTCCCCTGCTGATTGTACACGCGTTCTTTGTGCCAACTGCGCTGAATCTCACCCATCGTTTTCTAGGCAATGCTCACGCTACTTACAGGCTAAAGAAATACTTAAGATTAAAACTGTTAAAAAATGCAGCATGGCCGATGCAAAATAAATTTACAATGAACAAAATCCCCAAACAACTCTCCCCTCCCTCTACTCCTCTGTGTTAAACAATCCGTCCCAACTTAAACCTTCAGAAAATACACAAACAAAATCTTCAACATTAGAAACAAAAACTACGGCAGAACTACCGCTTGAGTCAAACTCAATTGCTTCAAATCTCACATCTCCTTCGATCTCACCAATTTCCAAAAAAAACTCATCCTCTCTCACCTCAACCCCCCAAGCTTTATCTTATGAAAACAACCAAAACGAAAAACACTCATCAGTCACACAAAACAACAAAACCGATTCGCTCAACCCACTCACTTATATCAAACCATCAAACCTCTCTCATAACCCCAAATCTTCTTCAAACCACTCTCCACTTTCTAAAATAAACACAAACTTCTCACAACCTCCTTTCACTCCAAAAACTTCGATTATAACTCAAAAACAAAATATAAGTGCTGAAATAGGCACTAAACTGTCTAAAACTAACACGCTTTCTGCATCTAGCCATACTCTTACTCAATCTCTTAACTCAACTGAACAAACAACACCAATAGAAATAGATGATGATGAAACATAAAAACAATAATGACGTTCCCCAATCTGACTCCACGGCTCAGATGCTGAGTCGCCCAAGCTCCACAGCGAGCTTGGGCGCTTCAGCGTCTGGACTGCGGAGTCATATTATCCCCAACAACCTCAATATTGCCAACGCAGACTTTTCTCGATATAACCCCGATTACATTGTACAAAAGTCTGACCAAAAAATAAAGCCGTCGTCAAAGATCCTCCAATGGAATCTTGATGGTTTCTTCAACAATTATCACGAACTCCAACTTATTATTAACGAAATAAACCCTGCAATTATCTCTCTTCAAGAGACTCACATTGAATTTAATTTTCAACCACAATCTCCCAAAAATTATTCAGCTTATTTTCAAAACCTACCCTCAAACACCTCGTCGACTCAAGGCGTAGGTCTTCTTATACACAAATCCATTCCTCATACTTTCAAAAGTATTAATTCTAGATTACCAGCTATAGCGGTTGAAATAGAACTTAAACTCAAAATAACCGTAATTTAACTATATATTCATCCAGATCAAACATTCAGTGTCTCAGACTTGGAAGACGTCATCAATGGCTTCCAAACTCCAATTATCGTCACAGGTGACTTTAATTCCTGGAATCCATTATGGGGTTCACCTTCTCTCAACAACCGTGGCAGAATAGTAGAAAATTTCTTAAATAATTCCGACCTTGTTCTCTTAAACGACGGACAACCCACGCACTTTTCTACTCACGGCACATTCACCCACATTGATCTAACTCTTATATCACCCCAACTCTGCATCAACTCCTCTTGGTCAAGGCTTCCTGACTTGCATGGCAGTGACCACTTTCCTGTAGTGACCACATTGACTTTCGAAGCTACGCAGATCAAAACAAAAGTTCTGCCAAAATTCCAAACAGATAGAGCTAACTGGACCTCATTTCAGTCTGAAGTTTCCAACTTCTTGTCTGAAAAAAACCAATCGCCTAATATCAACAAAGAAACAGCTACGATCCAAAAATCTTTCCGTTTCGCAGCTAATAAATCTATTCCTCAAACGCATCACAAACTATGTTTAATTGTTGGATCTTTTCGCTGACTTGAGCGCGTGTCGCTGGGTTTACCTTTCCTTTTAGGGCTTCGACTCGTTGTCTTCAACTCGAATGCTTTCGAGTTTGGGTTTGGTTTATAATTTGGGCAAAGGCGACCGAAGCAAATTTATCCTGAACTCGAGCACAATGAACAAAACTCCAGAGATACTTCGTTTTAATTTTATAGCTTTTATTGTGTTTCAAATATTGTCCTTTCAATAATTTTATATTTTAATAAAGTGCAAATAAGGCACGAAAACGAGAACAAGTTTTTTTTTTTCTAATATTGTGCAAAGGGCGATGATATCTGTCCGAGAGAATAAATCAGAAACAGAATGACAAAAAAAAAGGTTAGAAATTGTATACATTTGACAGTTGAGAAGCAGCCGGCAGAAACAAGCCGTAAGCCGATTATATTTTTGACGTTTTCACCTTAAGGGTGTTAACAGAATGGAGCGACGGTAGCGTTAGGTTTATACTTGAACATTACCGCCCGCCTTGCAGCATTTGATGCAATTATAATACATTATGATTATACAATTAAATAAACAATTGAAATAATTGAGTTAAGGAATTATAAATTACAATACGTATTTGTTAGGCAAATAATTTAAAGATACTATATACAGTTTATGTGAAATTGTGAATTCAATTTATGCCATGCGATTTTAACGAAGTGAAATATATACTTATGTAAGTACTGACGGAAATGGGAGTGAAGAGCAAATGGGTTTTATGTTTCTGTTTTCATTATATAAGAAGTTGAACTGCAACCTTTGGTTTACATTTAACTCACATTGGGTTAAATATTACTATCGAAACGAATTGATTTTCGTTTTCTTTTATTCTTGAGGCAATAGAACACAGAGCTTGGCAATTGATCGCGTAATGACTCCCTTTTCGGTTTTGACATCAGCTACGCGAATTTGGTTGTCTTGTCCAGGATGCACGCGAATGATGCGCCCAAGACGCCATTCGTTAGGTGGCAAGTTTTCATTTTTAATAATTACAAGATCATTTATTTGCAAGTTTCGCTGTGGGTTTTTCCATTTGTATCGCTTATGGAGTTCTTTTAGATATTCTTCTTTCCATCTGGCAGCGAAATGATGGTGAAGAATTTGTAATTTTCTCTAGCGGTTCACTATACTCAACGATTGTTCCTTATACGAAGGTTCGGGAAGCCCTGTAAGCAGACCTCCGGTGAGGAAATGTCCTGGGGTGAGAGGAACTATATCTGCTATGTCTTCAGACTTGGGGGACAGCGGACGTGAATTTAAACAACTTTCGATTCGAGCTAATAAGGTAGCGAACTCCTCAAAAGTGAATTTCTCATTACCAGCCAACTTCCGAAAATGTTGCTTAAAACTTTTCACGCCCGCTTCCCAAAGACCACCCATGTGTGGCGAACCTGGGGGAATGAAATGCCAGTTAACCTGGGAAAATTTATGAGCATCGGCTGTTTGACCTTGAGAGAGTGCCTTGTGAAATCTTGAAGTAAAACTTTAGAAGCTCCAACGAAATTGGTGCCATGGTCTGAAAAAACATTTTCCGGAGTACCCCGTCGCGAAACAAATCTTGTAAATGCGGCTAAGCAAGCTTGAGTTGTCAAATCGCTGACAAGCTCTAAGTGTATGGCGCGAGTAGCGAAGCATACAAAAATGGAGACATATCCTTTGTCCAACCTACATTTCCGTCCATAGTACGTTTTTAGTAAGAACGGTCCGGCGTAGTCAATCCCTACGTTTGTGAATGGGCGACTCAAAAACGTCCTTTCTGGCGGTAGTGCTCCCATAATTTGAGCTGAAACTTGTTTCTTGTACCGAGTACATGTTGTGCACTTAAAAATGCATTTTTTGATGAGTACTTTCAGTCGCGGGACCCAATATTCGGCTCTGATCATGCGCATCATAAGTTGAATTTGCCCGTGCAAGGATACTTCATGAACATATTGAACATAAAGTTGAATGAAAAGGGAATTATGCGGAAGCAGTATGGGAAACTGTTTCTTAAATGACAAAGTGGAGGACGTCAATCTCCCATTTGCTCTGATGATACCTTGGTCATCGATAAATGGGTTGAACTTGCCTAACCAACTTTTTGAGATCACCGGCTGACCTTGTTTGAGAGCACGATACTCGGCATGAAAATATTTTTGTTGTGTCAAAATGGTAAATCGCTTCTTTGCTACCAAAATATGATCATGAGATAATTCTAACCCTGAAGATTGTTTAATCTCACCCCTTTTCAAGATCGCTTTACAATAGCGAAGTATGTACGCCAGTGCACATATGGCTCGATGCCATTTGGAAAATCTACTTAGGTCGTTCTCAAAATCTGGATTCATTTCAGTTACCTGAGTTGCAAATGTTTTTAAAGGTTTAACTTCTAAATGGGCTTCATCAAACGATTCAGGTTCAGAATGTGGCCAGGCTGCTTCGGGAAGTGATAACCACTGCGGACCCTTCCACCATAAACTGGTTTGTTGCAATTCGGAAGGAGACACTCCTCTCGTTGCAAGATCTGCGGGGTTGTCAATCGATGAAACGTGAGACCAGTCTGTAGCCGACGTAATCTTTAAAATCTCCGCCGTCCTATTAGCGACGAAGGTTTTCCAACAACTGGGATGTTTCTTGAGCCACGCTAACACGATCGTGGAATCAGTCCACATTTTGATTGGAACCTTAGGCTGAATAGCAAGAGAACTAGAAATGAACTGAATCATTTTAGCAAGGAGAACTGCCCCTTGTAGTTCTAAACGTGGCAACGAAAGAGTATTTACCGGTGCAACCTTTGACTTTGACCATAGCAAATGAGAAGTGATTTCGTTGTTATTTTCTATACGGAGATATATGCAGGCAGCATACGCCTTCTCGGATGCGTCACAGAACCCATGTATCTGTGAAACAGCATCAGGAGTATATTCAACCCACCGTGGAATGTGCAAACTTGATATTTTTGGCAGCGATGAAACAAAGGCAATCCAATCTTGCTCAGTATTTGGAAGCAGATCACTATCCCAGTCGGTCTTATCCTTCCATATTTGCTGCATAATTATTTTTGCCGTAACCACGATCGGGGCCAACCACCCAATCGGGTCGTATAATCTTGCGATTACTGACAGCACAGAAAGTTTAGTATTATGACTAGACTGCGGAGTTTCGTGAACTGAAAACGAAAAGGTGTCCGACGTCGCCTTCCACTTGATACCCAAAGTCTTAACTGAACTTTTATCATCGATTCGCAAAAAGTCCTCGTTAAGAAGAGAGTCTTTAGGTAGGTGTCTCAACAACTCTTCCGCGTTTGCGGTCCACTTTCTCAAATGAAAGCCCGCTGTTCCTAAGACGGATATTAGCTCAGTTTGAGCCTTGGATGCGATAGAAAGTTCGTGTGCACCTGACAGTACATCATCTACGAATAATTCCTGTTGAAGGATTGAAGACGCGAGGGGGTGAGAATCTTTAACTTCCGATGCCAACTGTTGCAACGTACGTATTGCTAAATAGGGGGAGCAATTTACTCCAAATGTTAACGTGAGCATTTCAAACACGGTCAATGGATCTGAAGGATTTTCACGGAAGAAGATTTTTTGAAATGGGGTTTGGTCAGGGTGTATCTTGATCTGTCGATACATTTTTCAATATCGCTGTTAAATAAATATCTATAGAGTCTCCAATTTAATATCAAACGAGTAATGTCGGTTTGTAACGCAGGACCCGGATGCAAAACATCGTTTAAACTCTTCCCGTTCGAAGAGGCGGAGGATGCGTTAAATACAACACGGACCTTTGTTGTGAGACTTTCTGGTTTAACGACCACGTGATGTGGCATGAAATATTGAGATGCACTAGAAGCATTTAACAGCGAATTGACTGGCTTCATGTGGCCTAAGTCCACGTATTCTGCCAATACCGAATCATATTCCTTTTTGAATTCGGGTTGGTTTAAAAGACGCTTTTCATTGCGTAGGAATCGTTTTTTGGCAATATCCTCCGAATTTCCCAAACTTGGGGTTTTGAGAAAATCTTCTTTAAATTGAAGTCGCACTACATATCGACCAGTTGCATCTCGGTTAGTGGACTCTTGATAAAGCGTTTCACAATGTTGTTCGTCTTCTGTTAACATTGAGGTTTGTGGGAACTCCTCTAGTTGCCAAAATCTCTGTATTTCCTCATTTAAGGAAACTTCGTTATAAAAAGACAACGAAGTTGAAAAGGGGGGGCTATTAGGGTTGTTGGACTTTCCTAAGAGTCCAAGTAATACCCATCCGAAAACGGTATTTTGTGCCACAATGTTGGTAAGCACGCTGGGTTTTAATCCATCTCGGATTATGTAAGGGTATAAGTCTGCACCGAGCAATAAATCTATTTTTGCACACTTATGAAAAAAGGGGTCCGCGAGCGGAAAATCAATTTGGGAATCTCCTACCTCTAGGGAGATTGAAGGCAAGTTATCTGCCACCTTGGTAAGAACGAGCGCTTGAGTGAAAATACTGAAATGGGGATCGGACTTGGATCGTAAGTTGAATGAACACATCTTTGTTGAAGTAGCAGTTACAGTTGTATTCACGCCTGAGACCGTGGCTCTTACGGGACGAGTAGGCAATCTAAGCCTCCTTTGTACTTCTTCCGAAATAAAAGAAATTTCAGAGCCCGGGTCGATCAGAGCGCGCCAAAAGAGTGGTGCTTTTGGACTTGGTAATGAACGATTGAGTATAAGCATTTGACTTATCACTCGATGATTCTCCAACGCTGGGTAGACTTTGGAAAAAACTCTGACTATTAATGGGGGATGAACTTGTAGTGGACTGTATATTAGGGGCTATGCTTTCTGAAGCTATAGCATTCTCATAATCACTGAACCAAAAAGGTACGTAAATACAAACAAAAAGTTTATTGGGACAATTAATTTAGTGATGGAATTTGTCCAATAAACAGGTTTATTGTGACAATAAATGGCCGTTTATATTTTTTAATTTCTGCAGAAACCATGGTTGGAAACTTTACTAACCCTTAATAATTTTCGTTTATAACCACAATAAACAGAGTTAATTGATTTTAATAAATCCGTTTGTTAATACAAAAAACCATTTATTATTTTCGTTTATTATATTAATTAATCCGTTTATAGCACCAATAAACAGAATTTATTGATTCTCAAAAAAAAAATAATCAGAGAATTCTGTACCTATCTATTTACTTCTCTGGTTCTTATTCTTATTTATTGATGATTGTTTCTGTTTCTTCTGCAAGTGTCATTGTGTGTATTTTCTCGATATATACAGTCTCTTTATCTCCAATACTGCGCCGCCGGGCGCCTTAACTTTTGCTTGATTACATAAATCCCTTGAACTACTAGCACCTTGAGTTGTTATTTAAGCAAGCAAATCCATTCGTATTTATACAAGCACAGTTACGAACAAAAATCTGTGAACTCTAAGAATCACCAGAATAGATAAATAAACAAGATTTTTGAGATGGTCTCTAAAAGATTTTATCCCAATCTTCATCCAATACCACAACCAAATCTAAAATTTACAAGAAGTTGATTATTTTTGATGAAATAATAAACGTTGGTAATTAAAATAATAAACCGTTTACTGTGTGTAAACCACATGCATGTGCTCCGTGGCACAATTTGCATTGGGAGTTTACTTGAACATGGTGTGTATGAACACGCGTGGAAGCTTGTTTCGATTTTGAAGCCAGTGCCTCTGCATTCCCTGGATGCATGTCAGCTACGCTTTCTAAAACCCGATACCTATTCGACAGAAAATTGTTCATGCTATCCCATGTTTGCAACTCAGTTGGCTTTCCTAATGATTGTTCCCACAGCGCTAAAGTTTGTGAAGGAAGTCGCGTGGCAGCTAAATATGTGATGAATGCATCCCATTTGCTAACCTCAATGTCATATGAGCCTAACGCTACAAACGCATCATTGATATTACTTTGCAACTCTCTTAACGCTGACGCCGATTCTGTAGCGATAATTGGTTGATCTAATAAAATCTTAAGATGGCTGTTAACTATAACGCGTTTGTTCTCATAGTGATTTTTTAAGGCTAGCCACGCTGCGTCAAAATTTTCATCAACTATTTCGAATTTTGAAACTATTTTTAAAGCTTCATCTCGTGTTCTAGCTCTTAAATGAAATAGCTTTTGGACGGGACTAAGCTTCGAATGTTTGATATAAAGTGCAGTGAACATGTCCCTAAATGCTGGCCATTTCAAGAAATTGCCGCTAAAAACTTCCGTTTCACAAGGAGGAACCTGTATATTATGCATATACGACTGTTTACTGTCTTCGTTGTCAACTTTATCCCTTCCCTCACTCGTCTTCACTTTGCTTTCATACAGGCGTGATGCCTCTAAAATTTCACTAAGAAATTCATCATCCGCGAGTGCATCATGAACAAAGTCGTTATATTCCTTTTTTATCTGAAGCCATATTTCTTTTAACTCTATACGGAATGCCTCTAGCATGGCTTGAGAATACCCACTCTTTTCTTTAAAAGCCACATGAAAATCAATAAGCCCATCGCATGCCAAGATCACGTCCTCAACACTCATTTTTAAAAGAAAAGGAAAATTGAAGTTGAAACAAAACACGTGATATTGTCTTCTTATATAAAGAAAAAGTAAAACCATAATCTTTTTTCTTCACCCAGACCAACGTACCAATTTTTACCGTTGTCTTTATTATATAAAGAAAGTAAAACCGTATCTTTTTTCTTCACCCAGACCAACGTACCAATTTTTACCGTTGTCTTTATTATATAAAGAAAGTAAAACCGTATCTTTTTTCTTCACCCAGACCAACGTACCAATTTTTACCGTTGTCTTTATTTATATATATATGTATAAACGGTTGTGATAAATGCAATTTCACATAAAATAACTGTATATGTACCTGTACATTCCAAATAAATTATGTTCATTGCTGCTGGTTTTTCGTTGGAACTGGTGACGACGACGACGATGTTGAAATGTTGAACTGATGATGACGATGGCGAAAAAGCTGGAGTTGATGATGACGATGGCGAAAAAGCTGGAGTTGATGGCGACGAAGCTAGAGTTGATGGCGATGAAGCTGGAGTATATACTTGTTATATACTTATTATATACTTCGCAATTGCGACGCTTTGATTGTCCAAAATGGCGGACGGACCTCGTGACTTGCGAGAATTTGCACAGATTCTTAGATCCAGGCACGAATGGACCAAATGTTTAATTGTTGGATCTTTTCGCTGACTTGAGCGCGTGTCGCTGGGTTTAACTTTCCTTTTAGGGCTTCGACTCGTTGTCTTCAACTCGAATGCTTTCGAGTTTGGGTTTGGTTTATAATTTGGGCAAAGGCGACCGAAGCAAATTTATCCTGAACTCGAGCACAATGAACAAAACTCCAGAGACACTTCGTTTTAATTTTATAGCTTTTATTGTGTTTCAAATATTGTCCTTTCAATAATTTTATATTTTAATAAAGTGCAAATAAGGCACGAAAACGAGAACAAGTTTTTTTTTTCTAATATTGTGCAAAGGGCGATGATATCTGTCCGAGAGAATAAATCAGAAACAGAATGACAAAAAAAAAGGTTAGAAATTGTATACATTTGACAGTTGAGAAGCAGCCGGCAGAAACAAGCCGTAAGCCGATCATATTTTTGACGTTTTCACCTTAAGGGTGTTAACAGAATGGAGCGACGGTAGCGTTAGGTTTATACTTGAACAAACTAAATAGACAAAAAAAGGTTCCCTGGTGGAATAATGAGATTGCTGAACTCAGAGCAATCAAACAAAAAGCTTGGAAAGAGTTAAAAAAACATCCGTCAAATCAAAATATCATAGCTTACCGCAAAGCTAATGCAGTTTTTAGAAAAACTGCAAAACTTGCCAAAGCTTCAATCTTTGAAAAATTCACTGAAAATATAAACCCCAATTCCAGCTCTAAGAAGCTCTGGGCTGATGTTAAGGCACTAACATCCAATTATAATAGTCTCTTGGTGAAAACTATTAAGACTCCATCTGAAAATCTAACTTGTCCGCATGAAATTGCAGAGCTCTTTGTTCAAACTTGGTCGCAATTTTCCAAAGATGACAGCTTCCCTTCAGACTTCATTGTCCAGAAACAAGAATCAACCAACAACTGGGCCCCAAGCTACGAAACAGATTCCACAGCAAAAAACATCGAGCTTCACATTAACTCAATAGAACTAGAAAGCTGTCTTCGCTCCGCAAAAGGCAAAACTCCTGGTTTTGACAGGATTTCCTACGCAATGCTAAAAAATTCACCAGTATATTTAAAACAAAGGCTGCTACATTTGTACAATGAAATTTTTGACACCGGGGTCATCCCACAAGTATGGAAAACAGCCACCGTAATACCTATTCCAAAGCGCAATAAGAGCTCTACTGAAATATCTTTCTATCGACCAATATCTCTGCTTCCATGCGCCGGCAAAATAGTTGAAAAAAACATCTCAAAAAGATTATTTGAGATTTTGGTTGCTAGACCAAAAGAAGATTCTTATTATTATTATTATTTATTCAATTCGTTAAACACTAACGTGAGACATGCTTATAAAACAAATAAGTACTCAAATGCTAACTTAAATCTAAATTTAATTTAAACTGTTATAAAACAATGTTTTAAATGTATGGCTTTTTAAATTATCATTTATTGAGTCAATGGTCCTTAGTAATAAACATAAGTAAAGTCGGTTTGAAAGTCACTTTTTGTTAGATTTAGAAAAGGTGCTTTTAACATTTCGTAGAAACAGTTCAAATTTAACAAAAGTCTAAGTGAAAGACCAAGACATAACAAAAATATTGGAAACACTTAACAATTATCACACAAAAATACAATTCACAGTTGAAATAGAAAAAAATAATAGTTTACCTTACCTTGATGTTCGCATCCAAAAAAATGACAATAAATTAATTTTCAATTGGTATTCAAAACCAACTGCATCTGGAAGAATGATGAATTACTTATCAACACAACCGACAACACAGAAAATTAACACAGCGAAAAGTTTTATAAACAAAGTTTGGAAAATAAGTGACAAAAGCTTCCAAGAAGACAACATTACAACCATAAAAAATATTCTCAAAATGAACAATTATCCAATATTCATCATTAACAGTTTAATAAAGAAAAAAGAAACAGAACATAAACAATTGATAGAACCACAACAAAAACAAAAAGACGGCAACACTAAATATTACAGCTTACCATATATTCCTAACTTAACAGACAGCAAAACCATACATGGAGCCATAAAAAACAACAATGCGTCATACGCACACAAGCCAAACCAAACTTTGACAAAACTCTTCACAAACAAAAAAACACCAATAGCAAAAGAACAACAACACAATGTTATATATCAAATTGAATGCAACGGAAAAGAAGGGGAAAATTGCAATCTAATATACATCGGCACAACGAAGAGACAACTGGAGAAGAGAATAGCAGAACACAAAACAGACGTAAAGAAGAGAAAGGGGACGACGGGACTATCACAGCATATGATCGAGAGTGGACACATACCAAACTTTGAAAACACTACCATACTTGACAAAGAAAGAAAAATAAACACAAGATTCACATTAGAGAGCTTACGTATACAGCAAAACTTGACGAGAACGATGAATACAAAAGAAGATAGGGACAATACCATTGTAAGCTACGCTCTTGCTTTACAATGTAACGAACTAATAACGAATAAATGATGTAGTATGAAACTATGATACTACCATCATGCCACTTCAACGTCATTATAGTACCCACAACCTTCCTTCCTTCCATCATCCTCAGTCTGTCCGCCAATCGACTTCCAAAATTATCGAATCATCATCGACAGCCAAACCGAAGACCACATAAATCCATCAGCCGTAAGTACATAGATTCCTTTACAGAAGTGAATAGCCGAGTGACTTTCTCAACCCTTCTGAGAATGAAACTCTTCCATTCACCTTTAGTGAATATGTCTCGATGTTATGCATAAACTTTCCAAAACACCAAATGTCGACTCAACAGTCGAGTTACTTGTCGTTTCAAATCGTAGTATTCCCCATTATTATACCCGAGTCATAATAACTCAAATGGTTTTGTTTGACTCATACTGACCATTCTCAACCAAACTGACTATCATAACTCGCTGAAGTCATCGAACCATATCCCTATGAGAGAGCTCAGGAAATTATAGAGATATAATCTATAAAAGTAGTAAGCTGCGACTAAGCAACTTCAGCTTCAGAAAAGAAACTATGGCTCTACCCCCTAATACCCTGCTTTCCTAAAGGAATCTATCCTCATCTTACTCACGACATTTATTTCCATCGAAACTAAATGGAAAGTCCACGCCGTTTTCGGACCAGGGTGCCTGCGCTCTACAGCCACCTGGCCTGCTGGGTGCTCGATCGCTTAGCTCGTCGGTGGGGAGGGATCTTGCAGCTGGAGCGGAGACGGTGTTACACTGTTTTCAGACCGACTAATCTAGATGTTATAGACTAGAAAAATATATTAAAAGTTCCTAGGACCCGAAGTTTGTAAACTATGTGCATGACAATTGAAAGATTGTACCTATCCTTCATGATAATTGTTTTCGTGATTTGACATGATTTTCCGTGATTTAATTTGGAGGAACATAGATGTTCATGTCCTCTGAACCATGCTTTCCCCTTCCCTATCATGTCAGATGTACGACCTGACACGAACCTATGGTTTCCATTTGGTTCTTAAATTCAGAAACCCCGTATTTGAGAGACACAGCTGTAATTGTGCTCTCTACCTTTCTTTACCCTTCCCTATGACTTAAAGAATCGGCATTCTTCAAGTTCCTATGATTGACTCTCTCAGGTAATATTTTTTTGTTCTCGAGAATCCCCTTATTTGAATAGGAGAAGTCTAAACTAAACTTCTCTTAAATGTTTCGATCCAATTTCTCTCGACCCTTTTGCTTCCAACTTACATCAGCATGACTTTTCTGTTACGTTCCAGAATGTCAAAACAGCAAATCACTTCTATATTTCTCAATGATTCACAAAACTGAATTTTAAATACTTGACTTTACAAATTTTATTCATTACAAGATTTAGCTTAATCTCTATTTAACAAATATTTCTTAATGTATATTCTTAATACGTTACCTAGCTGAACTAGAATTCTCAAACTTAACTTCTGATCTCAACTAAAATTTCTTAAACTTGATTTTTTCAAAACTGTATATTTGTATTTGTTTAACGACGTGTTGAAAGTTTCGTCTCTTAAAATCACCTCTCGCTTTGTTTGTTCTTGTATTTATTATATTCGTAAGTTTTCACAACCCTTATCTTTCTTTCGTTTCTTTATAGCAAATTCTATTCGTATTTAATTTTCAAACGAACTTTCTATGTGTACTCCTTACTGTATTCATAAAACGTTTCACGTATTGCTTTACCTTATTTGTTTACGTATCAAATTTTTCGCACGAAGTCAAAAATATATTTCAATATGTAAATATCATTCAATAAAAATATGTTTTCGACCAACATGTAGTAATAAAGTTACAAAATAAAAGTATTCACTCACCAGATCTTTTCCTTGTTGAAGTGCACTCGAACTCGGACGATTGATGTAACAGCATTCAATAATTCTTAAAATTTGTTGTTAAATAATTTTTATCAAATGAAATATACTCGTTCTCACAATTATCTTTACTCACGATATGATTTTCTATTGATCTAACTTTAGCTGTAAATTGTTTTCCAAAAGTATGGGAACATCTACCAAAGTTTTCTTAAGTAAATATCCCTATTCAACTAAACTAAACAAAACTTCCTTATCGTTTTCGGAATACAGGAACTCTACTGTACTTCCACTCAAAGCACACGAATGCAATCTTTTCTATCTTTAACTTTTTCATGAATCTTTACTTTTCATTACTTTTGTATCATATTTTCAGATACTTTCAGTCCTAGGTTTTATGTTGGTATCATATTTTCAGATACTTTCTTTGGTTCTCCAAAAATTTGACTCCACTGAATTTTTGTTTCTTTTCTTTTACCGTATTTACGTTCACCGTTCTTTTACTGTACTCTTCATTTACCGTATTTCAAAAATTAATAACTGCGTTATCAAAATTTCTGACCGTACTAACGTTATCTCTTTTCTCAACTAAAAATTTCTTGAAAGTAGGTATTCTTCTTATCAAAACTTTCTGAATCTAACTAGCACTTTCCTCAATGACACTGCCCTAACTATAAAACTCTATATATCCAAGAATAAATATAACACACAATAATAATACTTAAATATCACCACTTTTTGCTTGTTATAGATTAATATCTTTTATCCTCTGAATTTTTATTGGGACCTTAGGTAGGTTTTTACAGGTTACAGGTGAGTATCGAGTTATGAAATTTCTTGACTTTTCTTCATGACTCTTGTGTCACTGATGAATTCTCTTGACGAAGGATCTTGTTGTTTCTGACTTGATGAAGATGAAATTATCTCAAAAGATTCTTGACTGTTGGGTCTTAAAACGTTCGTTCGTACGAGTAATTGACGGACTGTTTGTACTTTCATATGAAGCGTGTTTCGATGTATGACTTGGCACTGCGTTACGATTTTCTAGAAAGGTTTCTAGTGTTCTGTCCGCAAAACAGAACAGGGTTTCTTGAAACTTTTTGTTCGACTGAATTTCGTTTTTACTTTTAGGCTTTCAGGCAAATTATTTTATTACGATGTTTAGGAGTCTCACTGTCGAGAGATGGAATCTCGAGACAGGATCACACAAGTAAGTATATAGGTATATACACACAAAACAAAATTTGCACTTCGTCGCTAACTGGTTTTACCAAAAATGAAAACTCTCTTTTGTGTTTTGCAGGAGTTTCAATAAAAATGTTGCTATGTAAATAGCAATGAATATGCAATAAAATTTATCATAGAAAATTTGTTATGAAAATTTGTCGTCTGGCCGCCGTGTAATTTCTTGAAAGTTCTACAGCCGTGTCGTATTATCTCGTCGCGCCTGTGGGAATTGAAGTAAATGAAAAAAAAAAAACTTTAGAATTCTTGAAATCACATGTGCTACCAAAAAAAATTATGTTCTTTCTTTTCTCTTTTCAGCTTCTGTTCTTTTTCTTTTTTCTTTTTTTTTATTTTTTCAGCTTTTGTTCTTTTTCTACTACTACTCTTAATATTTTCTGTTGATTATCTTACCATTAATTCAGGAACTTTTCAGCTCATTTAGTAAACGATGTTGTTCGTTCGACGGCCAGACAGTAAAAGGAAAGATGTCTGCCATTAAAGAACGAAGGAAAACTTATTTGCATGTGGCCGGCTACATGGAACTAATTGGAATTGGAATTCCAATTGGCTCAATGTGAAAGGTTCATTCACAATAGAATTTGTTTGTCTTTGAATGTTATTCTATGTTCGACCATACTCAGAATAGGTGTGTTCAGTTTCTTTTCTCAAGTATGGATTTCCTCCAACTAGATTTACTCTTTAAGTTTTTGTTGGAAGACAAGATTAAATGAAATTGGTTTTTACTGAAATTGTCGGTTATGTTTCAGAATTCAGTTTTCGCTAATGACATTAACTGACTTAAAACTACTAAATATATATTCTGAAGTTCGGTTTATTCACGCAGATGTTGTTGCGAATACAGAGTGTGTTCAAGTATGTTTACACTTGAAGTGTATGATGGACTTAGGTTTTTACACGGACGAAGTCCGCATACTTTTAATGCATCGGACTTCCTGACTAGTTCAGACTGTCTGATCGTGACGTGTTTCCTACAACAAAAATAAATAATCTAGTCTGTGATAAACTGATAAGCTAATCAGCTGTGTTGTCTACTCTACACTGTAAGAATTTTCTGTTTAATTAAAAGTTTGTTTGTTCGTTACTTTATTCAATTTGTAATTAATTAATTTATTTATTTATTGTCTAGTTTCAATGTTAATCTATGCCACGTAAACAAAAATAAGCTACGATATTTATTTCAAAATGTAAGTTGAAAATTTGTTATTTTTTTATATATATGAATATTTATGTATATATTTATTAAAATATAATTAAAGACACCCCTGAAGAAGTCGTGGAATATCGACGAAACGTCGGGAAAGATGAAGTAAAGTAGTTTTATTTGCATCCAAAATATTTTAACTAAAACAGCCCGCTTGCAAAGAAGCAAAAAAGAAAAGTCTAATTCTTCGCAATCATTGTGACTCTTTCGTTATTGTGAACTGAAAAAAAAGAACTGCTGTCACTTTTGAAGTTGACAAATTCGCAAAACGTATTATGGTGAACTTCGCGCCTACGTCAGTTCTCTCAAAACTCTATTGTGATTCCATCATTTTAAATTTGACTTAGATACAGGTGAGCTGCTTCTAAGCATATTTTTAGTTTAGAATTGAGATGTGTGTTTTATTACTACAGTTTTTTTGTTAAAATCGAATTTTGGCTAAATTGCGTTCTATTACTAAGGGCCAATAAGAAAATGAAATCTCTATATATATAAAAATGGAAGTGTGTTTGTTTGTTTGTTTGTTTGTATGTCTCTTATAGACTCCGAAATGGCCCAACAGATATTTGTGAAATTTTCATGGTTCATAGTGTTACATTCAGTGATGATTTCTGTGAAAACAAAAAAAAAATTGGAAAAACCTCATGGAAGAGTGGGAAAACTGGAAAACCAAACAAAGGTCGGAAATTAGATATTTTTTGCTTGGAATTTTTAGGTTCAAAATGGGTTTTCGAATGGAAAAATAGAAAATTCTTGATGAAAAACTCGGAAAACTCATTGGTATTCAAATGGAAAATTGCATGAAATTGTGGATGCATTGATTTTCAAATGGAAAACTGGAAAATTTCAAAATGGGTTTTCGAATGAAACTCGGAAAACTCATCGGTTTTCAAATGGAAAATTGCATGTAATTGAAGATGCATTGGTTTTCAAATGGAAAACTGGAAAATTTCAAAATGGGTTTTCGAAAGGAACTCGGAAAACTCATGTGTTTACAAGCTAAACTGGAAAATTTGTGATAGGGAACTGGGAAGCAAGAAAAAGTAAACAAAAAATTGGAAAAATGGAAAATTTGAAATGCAAAAAAAAAAATTGGCTAAACAAAAATCTGAAAAAACACTCTTTCATATGAAATGCATTAGTTGTGGTAAAATGAGTGGTAAAATGGAAAACTCCAGAAGAGCAAGAAAATCCCAAGTCAAATTTTGAATGGATTTTAAACAACAGGAAAATAGAGAATTCGTTATTTTGGTAGTTTTTTTTTTGAAATACTGATATTTTTAATGTAAGAAATTATTTTGCTGTATTGCTTCATAACGGTAACTCTCAGAGCAATCATAAAAAATCCTTTTTTCAAACAATATCATGGTCAATGTGTTTTATACGCAACAATTAGGGTCGAAGAACTCGAAATGTTTACACAACAGCAACATGAGGAGCGAAGTGAAACCGAAATGATTGACCGAAATCCGTGCACCACAGGCAACGGGGCGTATACTTAACATTTTGTTTTGTTTTTTTGATATCGCTTATTTGTTTAAAGACGGATCCATACATATGAATTAACAAAAAAACAATGCAAACGATAGAGGAGGAGGGTTATCGATTATCGATTGAGGCAGTACGAAGTCTGCAGGGTCAGCTAGTTTATTATATAAGTCAATTAGTTGATTTAGGGGGCTATGTGCACCATAGTTCGATCTGCTAAAAATTTGGTTAATGGGTCTTTGTAGTCGAATGCTTGACCGACTGAAACTGAAATTAATATGAAGAAGAACCGGTGGCGATGATATAGCTCCATTTATTATTTTCACGATAAAACAAAATTGTTGATATTTTCTATGGTTTGACAAAGAAGGCAGCTTAATGAAAAAAAGTCTTTGAGAATACGGGGGCAGAGTAGTTCCACGAAACCAAGGAAGAGAACGGAGACAAAAACGCAAGAATCTTCTCTGAATCGCTTCAATTCTAACTGTATGTACAGAATAATAAGGCGCCCACACTACACAAGCGTATTCGAGATTTGGTCTCACGAAAGAAACAAAAAGTAATTTTAGAACGTATGGGTCACGGAAATCACGACCAAACCTCTTAATGAACCCAAGGACTCTATTTGCTTTTTTAACTACAAAATTAATATGTTCAGTAAATGTAAGTTTGGAATCTAAAACTACTCCCAAGTCAGAAAAAATAGATACCCTACTTAGAGGACAAGATCAACATATAATCAAAAATAATTGGATTTTTCATGCGTGTAAAACTCATGGTTTTACATTTGTCAACATTTAAAACAAGACGATTTCTATTGCACCATTCCCTAAATAATATTAAATCTTCCTGCAGAAGTAGACCGTCAGATGTAGAATTTATACTTTTGAAAAGTTTAATGTCATCAGCATATATTAGGACAGACGAGTTTTTTAAGATCGCGACAAGGTCATTTATAAATAAAATAAATAAAATCGGGCCTAAGTGGCTGCCCTGGGGGACACCAGAATTTACAACAAATGGACTCGAACACTCATTACGAAATATTACACTATATTGTCTATTTTCTAAATACGATGAAATCCAATTTAAGAAATTGTCGTTAAAACCTTGTTTTAGAATAAGTGTTTTATGAAACAACTTGTCGAACACGCTTTACTAAAATCAGTAAATACACAATCTACTTGCTTACGCTTTTCAAAAACATCTAAGCAAAAGGAAGTAAAGTAAAACAGATTAGTAACAGTAGACTTTTTCTTTAAAACCATGCTGGTTATCACAGATAATAGAACTACAATGAAAGGAAAGGACACTACATACGATAGACTCAAACAGTTTAGGTATCACAGATAGTTTAGCAATAGGTCGGTAGTTCATAATTTCATTTCTAGGGCCTTTCTTGTGCACTGGGGTAATAGATGAGCTTTTCCAGATAGATGGAAAAGTTGAATTTCTCAAAGACATGTTGAAGAGAACACATAACGGGTATGACAAATAATGAATACATTTTTTTAAGATAGAAGACGGTACACCATCAGGGCCAGGACTAAAGCTTTCGTCTAATTTCAATATGTAATATGAAACGGTATGTTCACTTATACACCTGTGTGCAAAAAAATAGCATTGCTTCCCAAAGTTGAGAAATATGTAATAGGTAATCGTAATCGTCTCGTTCTTGTGCGTTGCCTGTACAAAATTTAAATTACAGTCTTTGTCTAACTAGTCATTGTCATTAGATTCATAAAGCTTGCAGATTAATTGGCGTTGGTTTTCATTGAAAAAACCGTTACTCAAAGTCACAAAGAACGAAATGACCTGTGAGCTAAAATAATTGTTTGAGGTTGTTTTTCCTACTACGAAACAAGGCCTATCTTTTGGATAAAGGATATCATGGACGCCAAAATTTATGTTGATATCCTGCAGAACGTATCATCCTTCTTTATGCCGAATGGCACATGCCAATAACTTGAACGTTTCAGCAGGATAATGTCCCCAAACACACCAGCAGGTTAGCAAAAAAATGGTTTGCGACTAACAAAATTGATGTGCTTGAGTAGCCTGTGCAATCGCCGGACCTAAACCCCATCGAAAACTTGTGGGCGAATGTTAAGGAAGGTGTTGCGAAGGAAAAACCAAGAAATGTTGCTGAATTGTGGAGCGCAGTGAAAAGAACATGGGAAAGCATTCCACAAGAAAGATGCATGTGTTTGGTTAATTCTTCGTTGTTGTCGTTGTGCTTCTGACCTCGCAAATAAAGGTCACACAAAAAAATATTAAATCGTAATGAAAATTGTTAGCTGAAACTGGTCTCCCTTCCGTAGAGCAAAGAGTGCAACACCTCACATCGCTCCTTATTCAAAAATTAAGTACATCCGGAAGCTGTCTTGTATCAATCGTTGCTAAGCAATGCTTAAACCGCAAAAAAAAATCCCAAAATCCCTTCTACGCTCTATAATGCCATTCAATTCTCAAAACAAATGGAAATTCCAATTCTGAATAATGCAGTCCGTCCTGCCGCCAAACCACCCTGGCTACTGCCAAAAGATTGTGTTGACACCCAACTCAAGTGCTTACCAAAAAAGACAACCACAAACGAGCAATATAAACAGATTTTTTTTTGAAATTATGCAGACTGGAAAACAACATAAATTCAGTTTTGTCTTCACTGATGGATCCAAAAATGATCTTGGCACAGCTTTTGCTATCGCCACCCACGAGGGTAATATAATCGCGAAAGGACTTCTCAGACATTCTTCTTCAGTCTTCTCAGCCGAAGCTATGGCTGTTCTAAAGGCAATCGAAATCACACGTTCGAAAAAAACCATCATCTGCTCTGATAGTCTCTCTTTATTAGAAGTGGTGCGAAATGTTGACAACAGATCATTCTTTCCAGAGAATATCCGCAACAAACTAATTGGTAGCCAAAATTTAAAACTTATGTGGGTTCCAGGACACGTTGGCATACAAGGTAACGAAACAGCAGATAAAGCCGCCAAATCTGCAATCCAAACTACAAAGATACGAGGAGAGAAATAAATAATTATTGGCAAGGGAAACTAAGTAACGATTGGATGCAATATATACATCATTACTCCCAAATCAACCCAAACGCTGAAAGGATCAACTACCCAACACAATGCTCTTGGAAAAAGATCAAAATATATCTCAGGCTACGATTGGGAAACACTTTTACTACTCACCAACATCTTATGTTGAAAACTGATCCATCAAGCTGTCATCTTTGCAACACAAATGAAATACTATCAATCAAACACCTTGTCTACGATTGCCCTAAGATCAAAGACGTAACAAAAGCAGTACTACCCAACACATCCTTTCCCAACTTACTCAAAAATCCATCAGCAGTGAACATCAACCATACCCACAAAATAATGTGCATACTCAAACTTGAAAATTTTATTTGAATTCGAATCACTATAACTATCTTATTATAATATTTTTTTTAATTTAAATTGTATATTATTCCTATTTTAATATTAATACGAGCTGATAGTCATGGTAGCTAGTGCTCAAAAAAAAAAATTATTAGCAATGTAATTTTATTACATGTTAATAAAGATATAAATAAATAAAATGTTTTGAGCGATGCCACGAAAAGGATAAATGCCAAACTGTGTCCTTAATTCACGAAGGCCAAGATTGTCGGGATTATTGGGAACAACCTCTATGAGTTGGAAGATGATGGTGGCAAGTCGTTAGGGGTTTTCCACTCTAAAGACATCAAAAGGTAACTCTACGGGAGGTACATTTTTATATTCTAACGCCCGGCTAGCTATCAGGCTGAACATGAGACTTATTCTCGTGCGTGGGTCGACTGTTTTTTTTCCTCACTATTAGCGTTTCTTTTCTTCTCCATTTGATGCGTGCCACTTTCAAATGAAAAAGTGTTGTAGGAAACGCCTTGAAATCATTTGCAATTTGCCTCACTTAAATTTTGTTTGTTTGCATTCAAGTGCAACAGCCAATGCAAACTCTTATACTGCTTAGCACAAGCAGGAACCAATACGCCAAATTAGTTTCAAATTCAAATATTTTTTTTTTGTAACCGATGTTCAGGTTGCTGTGTGGACAGTGGAAGGTGATGATTTGGATGATAACGTGCGTAAAATAAAAAGCTAATGGTGAATATCGCGATGGTGTGGTGGATTAGCTCTCAAATGGCTGAATTAGGAGAGTAAGTACTTGAGATCCACAAGTATTTTTAACTTCCCAGAGGAAGTTATTGTAATGGGTCCGATTTTGTGAATCTCCAATTTTTTCTCGATGTTTTGAGGTCACTAGAGTCCGAATCAAGCGTTTTTAAGATGATGTCAGTGTGTGTGTGTATGTGTGTTCGTATGTGCGTTACGTTTTTTCAGCTCGATTAGCTCGCGAACCACTCATCGTATTGTCATAAAATTGGTCTCATTCGACGCGGTATTGTGTTGTTAAGATTAAAGAGATTAGATTTTGAGCGAAATCCGTTTAACGGTTTTTAAATGGCAATCAAAAATCTAAGACAACCTTATAAAAAATGAGTTATTTTATTATTATAAAGGGTTTTCCAATAAAAGGTGTTATTTTGAATAGCCCGCTATTTCGGTAGTTGTCACTTTTGAAGCTGTCATTTTTTGACATTTGACAAGAAGAAACTACGCCATTAATAAAAATGGAACGATACACGCTTCAAAAACGCATTGAAATTATTAAAATTCACTATAAAAATGGTGAAAATTTGGCAGAGACGGTTCGCACAACTAAAACATTTTTGGGACGTCGTGAAGCACCTTGTCGGACCGCAATACAGAAATTGGTGGACAAATTCGAGCTGTTGGGACAAGTTAGTGATGTGAAGAATAAAACCCGTGCACGTCGCTCAAGAACAACCGAGAATATTGCTATTGTAGCCCAAAGTGTTGAAGAAGACCCAGGTTTGTCCATTCCTCGTCGTTCTTTGGAATAAGGCATTCCACAAACGTCATTACACCGTATTTTGCATAAAGATTTGGGTCTTAAGGCTTATAAAATTCAGTTAACACAAGACCTCAAGCCGGCTGATCATCAACAACGTCGTGTCTTTGCTGATTGGGTCCTTGAAATGCATGAAAATGATCCGGAATTTCATCGAAAAATCATCTTGACTGATGAGGCCCATTTCCACCTCGGAGGCTACGTCAACAAGCAAAACTGTCGCATCTGGGGCTCGGAAAACCCAGGAGTTATTGTTAAAAAGCCTCTCCATCCTCAACGCGTGACTGTTTGGTGTGGTTTATGGTCCCGCGGGGTCATTGGACCTTACTTTTTCGAAAATGAGGCTGGAGCAACAGTTACGGTCATTGGATTGCGCTATCGAGAGATGATTAATGATTTTAACTTCCCAGAAGAAGTTATTGCAATGGGGCCGATTTTGTGAATCTCCAATTTTCGCATTTCTCGATGTTTTGAGGTAACTAGAATCCGAATCAACCCTTTTTATGATGATGCCTGTGTGTGTGTATGTGTGTTCGTATGTGCGTATGTGCGTTACGTTTTTTCAGCTCGATTATCTCGCGAACCACGCATCGTATTATCATGAAATTGAACTCATTCGACGCGGCATTGTGTTGTTAAGAGCTGATTAGATTTTGAGCTTAGCGGTTTTTTAATGGCAATCAAAAATCTAAGACAACCCTAATATAATGAAAATTATGATAATATCTGCAATAATTTCAATAATAGTGCAAAAAATCTTATAGTTAGTGGGAAAAAAAAAACAATATTCAGGAGTATCATATACTATATTTGATTACTAGCTGACCCGCCAAACGCTGATTTGCCGTATAAATATTAATATTCGTAAATACTAATCCGATTAGAAAAATTGCTTCAATTATAGAAAACTACAATATTCAGGAGCAATATAGGCTGTATTTTACTTTGCAAAGTAGTTATGAATGAGTCCACGAAATGGTACGATCAACTTTTGGCAGATGGCGCCACTTTTATTCCATAATCTTAATGTTTTTCATATAATCATCAGTTTTATGGAATTCTACTTTGAACCAACGTGCGCGTACAACTACTACGGGATGCATCGGCTGAATATTTTGCAAAACAACTAATGTTTTTACGTATTTTTCTACTCTGGGAAGTTAGCCGTGTGGACTCCATGGGTCGCACTCATATTTTTAAGCTTGTTTTCGAACGAAGGAAGAAAAAATTATATCCACTAACGCATACCAATGCAATTTTTTTACTCGGAGGGTTTTTCTTGGTCGTTTTTGACTGAAAAATTATTCTTTTGTCACACCTATTTTTAAAATAGTTTTAAATGATTTTTAGTGTCAAGAGTGTAATTTTCCAGTTTAAATTACGGCTAGGAGAGGGACTTCCGGAAAGACTTTCCATTCCTTCTAGAAGGTTTTCGTTCGAAAAGTTTCGAACAAAGCGAGCGTCACTGACACTGCTGCGATCGCCTATAAATAGCCGTCCCAACCGACAATAGAGCTAGTCAGTGTGGAAAATTTGTGTGGGTTGCTTAGACCCTTTGGCGGTTTCGCGCAGAATCTCGAAATTCTTTTTCAACGTGGTTTAATTTTGTTAAGAAAAACTTAAAATTATAGTTTAAAATAAAGTTTAAAAAACACAAAAGTTATACTAAATAAAACTTAAAATATAGTGTTCTCGAATATAGAAAAAAACGAATCGAAAAATATCGCTATTAACTTAAGAACTACAAATATAAAACTTAACACTAAACGTGATATAAATTTTAGTAAAATATTCAGCAAAGAAGTTGTTAAAACCTTAAAATCTAAAACCTTTTGAAAAAAAAAGAAAAACCCAAAAACCTTATGAAATACAGAAACCAAAAAAAAACCATTAAAAAGAAAGAAAACCCTAGTGATCGTTTCAATAGTGATCTGCCCATAAGCCCCAAGAGAACAAAATAAAAAATAAAAAAAACCATACGCAATCGCATCCACACAAAGTATAAAAATCACCCACACCGACATTCAATAAAAAGTGCAATCGTAAAAAAAAAAAAAAAACAGAAAAACAGAAAAACAGAAAGAAATAACGTAAATTGCCCAGCACTTAAAAGTACAGTCACCACACCACATCATCACTAGTTAAAATTGCAGCATCACCAGCGCAGCGCCAGCTTAATCCCCATCATCACTCTCATCAACAACACCAGCTTCACCAAGATCAGAGTTTTTTTTTATACAGTTAATTAGAAATAAAATATTCATACTACCCATTCAATTCATGCATACACATATATTATAAATCATAATTAAGTTTACCCTTTCGCCTTTCCTAATAAAGTTATTTGCCTTTTTTTTGTCACCACAATCCCTCTGTTTGTTAGTTCTAAAGTTCCAAACAAAAAGAAAAAAAAATAAGAAGAGATTCCATTTAGATACCTTTTATGTGAGTGTGTGCACTTTATTTAAACATGCTCAAGTGGTGAATTTAATTTTTTCCATAATCAATAATACTTAATGTCCACAGAATTAATAAGTACGTAAATGTACCTAAGTTACGAACAACCTATGATGCGGTGCACAACCTCACAGGAAAATATCGGGGTAAGTTCTTTCAATCATTTTGATTACAGAGAAAATTTATAATTCACCATATATTTAATGTACACATACACGGTAACATCGTAATCTACGATCTACGAATTGCGCTCAAAGAAGAGTAAGAAAAAGTACTCAATGCAAAAGTACTGTGGTGAGCCGAGAAGTGTGATCGTTTTTCTTTTAAATTTTTTTTATATAATTGTATACATCAAGCAAACATTTAATTTTCCTTTTCTAATAAGAAAGAACTAGTTAACTTTATTTTAATCAACTTTATTTTATTGACAAGAAAATACACATTTTGAAATTACGAAAGTACGCCCTAATGTATGCAATGGTTTATTAATCGCATAGTTCCTCTATTTTTTTATTTATTATTTTTGTTATTTTTTTTTCAGCGTTAGGAGCTGTCATCAAAATTGAGGACATGGCAGCCATGGATGTATCCTTGTGATATGTGGGTGGGTTTTTCCTCAGAGAGCCAGCAACATCATGTGCTCTCCACAATGGGAAGATGTTGAAAGAGGGCCTTTTTTTTAAATCAAGGAATCAAAATGCAGCTTTAAGGACTGATCGGGCTCTGCAATTTTGAACCCGAACGTTTCATTTCAACACAACTCCGGCATGGAAAAATCCTAACGACCGTTCACTCTTTCGTTGGCAAGAACCCCCCCATTTCGACGAGCTAGGACTGGCTTATGCTAGCATGCCACGCCGACGAAAGCTGAACCCCCTTCCTTTTCGCCTGCCCGGATCGGCCCACTGTACCTATAAGCACGTAACGGTGGCAAGGGAAAGGAAGGTTTTTGGACTCACTTGACCACATTTCCTCTAATGTGCTCTAGGCCTGTGTTTTTTTTTATAGCACCTCATCAGTTTGTGAGATCATCAGGATATATGTGATAGGAGTCCAAAGCCGACAACACCTCGGTTCCGTTATAGGTGGCGCCCAACGTGGGGCCCGATTAGTCCTTATTATTCCTTTCAGAAGTTTGAGTATTTTCTATTGTAATCCATAGATTTTGGAAAATTTGTCTTAGACTTTTTTTTTCTTTTTTTCTTATGTTTTGATCGACAATGTTTGAGATTTTGTAGCCGATATTGAGTAATATTTTAATTGAATATTTGTAAGTTGGAAAGTGATGAGCGGACGTCCAGCAAATGAGTTCGAAGTTTATTCCTTGTTTGGTCTGTTGCGACAACCATTCACTTCTGACAAAAACAATACACTATTTTTCAGCTAACAAAAAAAATTTGTGTATAAAATCCGTATTTTTGGCTCTGTCGAATTTATAGCTGTTTTATTATTTTAATTTTGTTCAGTTTAGCAGTTGGAAAGAAAAATCTATGTCGACCGATGGAATGTCTTCCAGAGCACATTCTATGTCAGCTGCGAGTAGATTTATTTCTCCAAACTCAATACCACCTTAAAGTTACTTCGGCAATAACGTCTCGAACTTTTTCAAACTTTTTCTTCTCAAACATGGATCCCATACAAATGATTTTTCCCAGTGTGACTTCATTTTAAATAAATAAAATAAAAGCTTATGAGTCTCGAATTTCCTGCCGGATCATTTGTCACATCCACCATGCTTTTTATGAAAATTTTTTGGCAAAGAAAAAAAACAACATTTAAATAATATTTTCAATTATTATTTTTGCATTTCAATTTTGATTTCCGTTTCAGTATTAATTATCTTGATTTATACATATTTATATCTAATTTCCATTTTTCTATTAATAAATTAGTATTTTCTCCGTTTTTGGAAAACCTTTCCAATTATTTTTTTCTTTTTCGTATTCCTTCTCACCGTTTTTATTTGGTTCTCATAATTTTTTTTTCTTATCCCAAATTTATTCTTTCATTTTCATTTTTGACAAACTTTTCCGAATCGGGGTTGTCATTACCAACCTTTTATTGCTTGAGAGTTGGAATTACTTATGCCTACATCGGGCGAATATCATCTTTTACGCTCAGGTAGAGGTTGGGGCAATTATTCTGGCAATCGAGGTCAAAGTCGTGGATCGGGAAGTTCTACTCGTGGTCGCGGATTTCAAAAAACTAGTAAGACTACAGCAAGGGTCAATATGGCGAGCCAGAATGTAGAGAATTCTAAGGTTTCCGGTTCAGATTCGGGAATGCGACGAGAGGATGTCTCTGTTAGACAAGACAATGGCAGTGACAACAACAATGGATGTCCTACCGAGAGTGGTAACAACAAAATTGATCCGAACAAACCATCAGGATCAGGCGAAGGCCAGAATTCGTCAAAAACCCAGAATCCCAGAACAAGCGTTGACGATGTAGGTTTACCTTAGGTAGGTTTACCCTTTTAATAGAGCCGAGGATTTGCAGGTCATTCGCAGGGAATTAGAAGCAAATAGGACCGAAATGAAAAAAACAAATGGCTGACATTATTCGCGAGACCTTGTCCAAAACTACTCCCTCTGTTGATCCCGAGTACGATGTAAACCGGCGACAACCACCCATGAGTAGGCCTAATCCGGCAATGCAGAATCACATAGGTGTAGGCGGATCTTCGGGTTTTTCAAACCTCAATCCCAGTGCCGATGAATTCTTATCGCGGGTTAGGAACATGAATCTTGATGATACTTTTCCTTTAGTACAACATCATGTTGGACAAACGTTGCCGTCCCAGTCATATCCGAGAGTTCATAGTTTCCACAAATGGGGATTGAGGTATGACAACAAAAACATGACGGTGGATGAATTTATATTTCGGTTAGAACGTTTGAGGGTTTGCTACGGTGCCACATGGCAAGAAATCGTATTGGCGGAGATGTAGACACTTGGTACTGGGTATTTCTTAAGTCCAACCCTAGAGTAAATTGGTCTGGGCTTCGTTGTGCGTTAATGGAGCAGTTCCATACACTTGATACCGATGCTGAGCTGTCTAAGCAGCTCTATGATCGCAGACAGAGAAACAACGAAACCTTCGATGAGTTCTTTATGGACATTCAGAAGATAAACACCAGGTTGCTTCATCCGAAGCCAAATCATGAGCTTATTAGTTTGTTGAAACAAAACGTCAATAGCCGAATGGGTGAATTGCTAGTTACTTTTATGTCAACGAATCTCAACGAAATGGTTTACGTTTGTCGAAGTCTCGAAAAGTTTATCAACGCCCAAAATAGGAGCAAGCTTCGAGATCCAGTGTCTCAACCTTATCGTCGACATGTAAGTGAAGTTGAAGTACCAGAACAATTTGTCACTCCAGTGTCAGAAACTGTTGAAGCCGTGCAAATATCCCGATATACTAGCAAATACGTATGTTGGAACTGTAGGAATATGGGACATAGTTACACAGAGTGTCCAGTTCCCCAAAGGTCCCTGTTTTGCTACCGATGTGGTAAAGAGGGTACAACCTCTACTCAGTGCACGAGTATCAAATGTTCGGAAAACTCACGCAAGAGCAAACCATCTTCCGGGATGGCTTGCTCACGCCACTAAATACCGGACCTTCAATTTCAAATAATAATAACACCGATTTAGAACCAGTTTTTCATATTTTAAAACGACAGAACGATGAACGAGAGATGAAACCTGAGGTAAGAGAAAGAAAGTTAAGATCATTAAAATCCCTTCACGATAGAAAAATTGCATATTACGCAGCCAGGGAAAGAATTTTTGGAACTACGAAACCCCAAGTGTCTGCTAGGATAAGTAGGATTCGAGAACGAGCAAAGAAAAAGAAAGCGGTTTTGAAGTATATTGCTTCAACAAAGTTGTGTTGCGCGGATGATCCTCGTCCCTATGCCCCTGTGAAAATCTTCGGCGAAAGTATGCTTGGTTTGCTTGATAGTGGCGCAAGCATAAGTTGCCTTGGCAAGGATGGCGAGAATTATCTGAGTAATCACAAAATCCCTTACACTCGTTTCTCATCCCATGTAAGGACGGCGGATGGAAATTGTCAATCCATAGTCGGAAAACTTAACGTTGATGTCACTTATAAGAACGAAACAAGGAGTATAGAGTTTTATATTGTCCCTTCACTGTGGGGGTGGGATCATGGATATGTGCAATTTAGAAAGGAAACAATGTTTCCAAGTAAATATGGTGAAATTTGAAGTGAAAGTGCTGACCTACACCTTCACGTGGTGCCCCTGAGAGGTTCTTGTCAAATTGGCATGAACCTGCGAACGTAGGCAGCTAAAGTCATGCAGTCTTCCAGAATTGTTCCACTGCTTTGACAACTGGCAAGAGGCTGCAATGATAAGGACGCCAGCGAATCCTTGTTAATCCATGATAAGAACGAAAGTTGGGAAACCTCCTATTGAAAAAGTGTAACGTAAGAGTACATATAATCAATAGAAAGACTACCATGTCTATTGAATAAACTGGTACTCTGGGGTAGTTGGGGCCCCGTTCATTGTGTCTTAGGACCTATGTTCGCCAACTACATAAGCGGTAGGCCCCCTAGTGGGAGTTTCAGAGGGGTTATTGGTTGTCGAGAGATCCGTTCTCGGTAACTGAGTACATTCTCAAGCTCAGTTATATAGATAAAAAACATTTACCATTATGGTTTCTTCATGGAAGAAATAAACTGGTACTTGAAAACATAATTGAAATTTATTATATTAAATGCGATGAAGGGATAAAATCGCGAAAGTTTGATAACGATGAGTTTCAAACTGTGTGATTAAGGGAGAGTATCAACTCTAATAAAACAGATACCAATGTGAATGGTCACACGTCGGATAAGGCATAATAGCTAGGTGCCGACGTAAAACTGCTCACTCCATCTGTCCCTTCACTGCAACAGAAATTGTATCTAAGGATCAATTTCTGGAAGTCTTTTGGTATCGCACCACAAATCATTTCCGAAATCTCTCCATACACACTAGGTCACGATGTATCTTCAGAGATGCGTGAGCTATCAGGTGAAGAGCTCAGTAAACTGAAAACAGCCATCAGCATGTTCCCGTCTTATGCCAAACTTGGCTTAGGTCAGACAACGCTGGAGGAACATGAAATCGACACGGGGGATGCGGAACCGATCAAGCAACAACTATCCTGTTTCTCCTGCGGTTCAGAAGCTTTAGTATGATGAATTGGATAGGTTACTGGAAATGGGCATAATCGAAGAAAGTAATAGCCCTTGGAGCTCTCCTGTTGTCCTTGTACGGAAACCGTGTAAAAACCGGATGTGCATAGACTTCAGGAAAATAAACAAACAAACGAAGAAAAGTGCCTATCCTTTGCCTCATATTCAGGCTTTGCTAAGTCGTATTTCAGATACACGTTATATCTCTAGCGTGGATCTGAAAGACGCCTTTTTGCAAATATCGTTGGAGGAAAGCTCACGGGAAAAGACGGCGTTTACGGTTCCGGGTCGTCCGTTATACCAATTCAAGGTAATACCCTTTGGTCTTTGTAATGCGCCTCAACGCCTTTGCAAATTGATGGACAAAGTGGTACCACATGAATTAAAAGAAAACGTTTTTGTTTACTTGGATGATCTCCTTATAGTTTCGCCCACCTTTGAAGATCACATTCGTTATCTTAATATTGTCGCGGAAAGGCTTAAACTTGCTGGTTTAACGATTAACCTTGAAAAATCGAAATTTTGTTTCAAGGAATTGAAATATTTAGGGTATATCGTCGGTGACGGTTTATTGAAAACAGACCCAGCCAAAGTTTCAGCCATTAAGGATTTTCCTATTCCACAAAATCAGCGACAGGTTCGTAGATTCCTCGGAATGTCTGGGTGGTATCGAAGATTCGTTAGGGACTATAGCACTTTAGCAACACCGTTTACAGAAACTTTGAAAAAGCAGAAAGCATTTGAATTCGGTAGTGAAGCGATAGAGTCGTTCAAGAAAATAAAGGAGATTCTAACATCTGAACCCATACTTATTCATCCTGATTATAGCAAGCCATTTGTGATTTTGTGTGATGCATCGTCAACAGGGATTGGAGGAGTCTTGTGTCAAAAAGACGAGGAAGGCAACGAAAGACCCATTTTCTTTTATTCTCACAAGCTCAATAAGGCCCAAGTTAATTACTCAGTCACTGAACGTGAATGTTAAGCTGCGGTTATGAGCATTGAACAGTTTCGTGCCTATGTAGAAGGTTATCACTTTAAAGTAGTAACAGACCATGCTAGTCTAAAGTGGCTGATGAACCAGAAAGACCTCAGCGGAAGATTGGCTCGGTGGAGTCTTAAACTGCAAGGTTATGACTTCGATATTGAGCATCGAAAAGGTTCTCAACATGTCGTGCCTGACGCCCTATCCAGAGTCTATGCAGCCGACGAATTGAATCTCGATGACAAATCGGAGTTATATCCTGATGTGCTGCACATAGATTTAACGGATCCCAGTTTTCAATCTGAGGAATATGTTAGGATCATTGACAACATCGCAAAACAAAAAGATCAGCTGCCTGACCTTCAAGTCTCGGGAAATTTCGTGTACAAGAAGGTCAAACACAGTACAGGGAATCCTTTTGAGGACGACCATTGTTCGAAGTTATGGATTCCATCGCAGTTGACCGACCGTCTGATTACTCTGGCTCATCGGCCACCTCGAGCGGCTCATGGTGGTTTGGGAAAAACGCTACATAGGCTTCGTCAGCAATTCTTTTGGCCAAATATGGCTTCTCAGGTCAAGTCCTTCATTAATAAGTGTGAGGTTTGTAAAATGTCGAAAGCCACGAACCAAGTACAACGGCTACCGATGGGAAAGCCTTTCGTAGTTGAACGTCAATTTCAACATCTGTACATGGACTTCCTTGGACCGAATCCTCGATCTAAAAACGGGAACAGCTATATCATCATCGCTCTTGACCAACTCACGAAATTCGTCATCATTAAAGCCTTGCGAAAAGCTACTGCAGAAACAGCTGCGAAGTTTTTGAATGAAGAAATCCTTTGTTTGTTTGGTATTCCGGAATCTGTGTTAACAGATAACGGGAAACAATTCATTCGTTCAAGTTTTGCGAAATTGTTAAATTCCTTGGGTATCCGACACATTAGAACTGCGTCATATGCTCCTCAAGCCAACGCCAGTGAGCGGGTTAACCGTTCTATTCTTGCGGCCATTAGGTCTTACATTGGCAAGGATCAGAGAGATTGCGACGTTAACCTTCCAGCTTTAGCATCTGCGCTTAGATCAGCTAATCATTCCGCAATAGGTATGTCGCCTTATGAAGCATTGTTTGGCAAAAGGATGGTAGAACATGGTTCGGATTTTGAACTTCTAAGGAAACTGGGTTGTGTTAACAACTCAGAAGTTGATTTAATACCAAAAACCTCAAAAATGAATATCATTCATTCAGCCATCAAGGATTCTCTCGAAAAGGCTCATTTAAAATACGAACATGCGTATAATACGCGAAGTAAAAACATTTCGTACAAAGTTGGCGATGTAGTATTTAAAAGGAATTTTGTTTTCAGCGATGCCACAAAAAGGATAATTGCCAAACTGTGTCCTAAATTCACGAAGGCCAAGATTGTCGGGATTATTGGGAACAACCTCTATGAGTTGGAAGATGATGGTGGCAAGTCGTTAGGGGTCTTACACTCTAAAGACATCAAAAGGTAACTCTACGGGAGGTACATTTTTATATTCTATCGCCCGGCTAGCTATCAGGCTGAACATGAGACTTATTCTCGTGCGTGGGTCGACTGTTTTTTTTCCTCACTATTAGCGTTTCTTTTTTTCTCCATTTGATGCGTGCCACTTTCAAATGAAAAAGTGTTGTAGGAAACGCCTTGAAATCATTTGCAATTTGCCTCACTTAAATTTTGTTTGTTTGCATTCAAGTGCAAAAGCCAATGCAAACTGTTATACTGCTTATTTATTTTATTGTTTTTTTGTAACCGATGTTCAGGTTGCTGTGTGGACAGTGGAAGGTGATGATTTGGATGATGACGTGCGTAAAATAAAAAGGTAATGTTGAATATCGCGATTGTTTGGTGAATTAGCTCTCAAATGGCTGAATTAGGAGAGTAAGTACTTGAGATCCACAAGTATTTTTAAGCTTGTTTTCGAAGGAAGGAAGAAAAAAATGATATCCACTAACGCATACCAATAGTTTTAAATGATTTTTAGTGTCAAGAGTGTAATTTTCCAGTTTAAATTACGGCTAGGAGAGGGACTTCCGGAAAGACTTTCCATACCTTCTGTTATGAGTTGAGGATTGGCCACGGAGGCGTCTTCAGAGGCAGAAAAGGCAGCGGCACGCTTGCTCTCGCTCGGCTCAGCTCGACGGGTTGGGGAGGGATTCTTGCGCTTTTCTCACCTTCTTCTCACTCAAAAACAAAAAAAATCGTGCCTGTGTAGTAGGATTGGGTAAGGATGGGGATTATGGAGGGAATGAGGACCTACTATTGGGAGGAAGAAAACACAAGTTCATTTACCTATGTCCTTGTATTGATGAAAACGTGAAAAAAAAATGATCTTCACATTCTCACCGACACAAGGTTCGCTCAATCCAATAAGACCATGCCAGATGTTAACAGCATGATTTGGCCTACCCACCCCACATGTAAATATACCTACACATGTCCATTGCCATTTTCTTGGCCAGAATTTGGAAAATGGCCCCTTAGTCGATTGATAACCAATCACATTTCGTTTCACCTATCCTGTCAGAAAAAAAAGTATCATAGTCATTAGGTCATTGGTCCGATTTGTTCATTTTTTGTCATCGTCAGTTTAATACCTTATGTATTCATTTCTCTGTTGTCTTGGTCAGTATCGTTCATTTTGTCATCATTAAGTGAATGCCTTATGTATCCATTGCCCTATTGTCGTTGGTCAGTATTGTTCATTATGTCACCATCAGTCTGTACTTTATGTATTCGTTGCCTTGTTGTCGTTGGTCAGTATCGTTCATTTTGTCATAATTAAGTGAATGCCTTATGTATTCATTGCCCTATTGTCGTTGGTCAGTATTGTTCATTTTGTCACCATCAGTCTGTACTTTATGTATTCGTTGCCTTGTTGTCGTTGGTCAGTATCGTTCATTCTGTCATTTGCCTTGTTATGTTAAGTCAGAAAATGAACAAAAATGATCATGTCTGTTTAGTATGGTATCCTATCAGAAGTCTTTACATTAGTTTGTTGTATGTAAATATTAATGTCTAAAGTCACCGTGTGTTCTAATTGGTTGGTCATGGATTGCTCATTCAAAACAGAAAATTCGTTCGTAATTCTCGTAAGCGTTGAGTAGGGATCGTTTTGGTCTTCGTTAGTGTATTCCTTGTCAGTTTAATGTCGTACGTTCTAACCCTTGTCATCAACAGTAAAGTGGATACGAATCATGGTTAAGTCGCCGGCCCAGCCGAACCATCACACACCTAGAGAAAATGAATCTCAGCACTGCATCATACCAAGTGAACCACGTAAAAGATGAAAGATGGTTTGTTTGCGTAGCGCATGTGAAATTCACAATAATCCTTTTTATTTGTTTATGAGCTAATTAAGTTATAATATTGATAATTAATGTAATAATTTTAAATTCAAATACAAAAGTAAAAAATGGAAATATCAAAAAAAAAATGTTATTTCATGAATGAATGGAGCATAAAAAAAAATAAATCTTATCATCAATAATTTTTCCCGACTTTTATTTTTTGTTTGTTAATGATACATATAGATATGAGTATATGTTGGTATATGCAATATAATGGAGGATAATTATGATGTACTCACTTTGTGCTGCTCCTTTGAAGTCCTGCCGGCAAGTTTCGAAGGATCTGCTTGAGCTGGATAAAATGTATTTGAAGCAAATCTATTGTATATACCGTGTTGTACGTATATGTATGTATATGTATATGTATATCTGTGTGTAAGTATGTAAATGATCTTGAAGGATGTCGGAATCACTTTTTTTTCTACTCCACTTGATTCTACTTAACTTTTGATTAATATATTTAATGTAAAAAAAAAGAAAACTCGAAAATTCATAAGAAAAAAGGCACGATTCAAAATTGAATAATTATAAAAAAAAATTCACTAAATGATATACAAAAATCTTCGCGTGGGAAAAATGACTTCAATGATTCGTTATGGCATATATATACATATGTAGTGTAGATATAGGTGCACTGTTATATCTATAGATGTATTTGCAAGGTGAGCTTGCCCTTCAATTGTCCTTTCTTCGTTGGCTTGTGTTAACTTTTTCTTTAACGGTAACTCGTTCTAGCAAAAAGCCGTTGCCGCTGGTTTTAAGGACGTTCCTCCAAAGATTTCCAAGCCAACCCTTATGACTTTTAGAATTAAAACCTACAGAGGCCTGGCTCTTTTGGGCGCTTATGTGGTCTTAAGATGCCAAACCTAAGTAAAAACGTTTTTTTCACCTTTTTCATAAATATCCCTAACAAAAAAATCTTTCATCGTACATACCTCTGTAATCTTATCAACCAGAAATGTACCCTTTTGGGTTCTGGGGATATATATTGCTATATATCTGTTCGTAGATATATGATCTAATTGTCTATATATGCACAATTATGTGTGGTTGTCGCACCTAACATTGAACAAAAAAAAAAACTTTAATATTATTCGTTCACCAATGCCAGTTCTTTTTTCACCTTTTTTTGTTTCTTTAAAAGAAGATATCTACGTGATCTTATCTTCTTCACAAAAAAATTACACACCCACTTTTGCACTGGAGCGATATGAGTTTTAAATCGTAAAACAACGAAGTGAACCAAAGTGCACTGGCTACAGCTGATTTCGAGCGAATGATCTAAGTTCATCATTGCTCTGCAAAATTTTTCATTTTACATAAAAAAGTTCGTTGCCCTTTTTACCTACTTTCTTATTCTGCTTTGCATCGTCTTCTTAAAATTGACTTATTGGAAATTCATCCATTCTCTCATTTTACCTTCTCCGTAACTCTCCGCTATGTTAGCTCCTCCTATTTGAATGTTTTCTCCTGACTCCGAAAACTCCTAATGTTGCGTCAACATTCCTGTTCTCATTCATTCATTTGTCAATTATTTGTTAAATAGTGGGTGAAATAAATAAATATCTTAATTCTAACTAATAACTATACTTATTAACTATTATTATTGCACAAAAACATATCACTACCAAAAAAATATTTTATTTTTGAACCTAACTGACAGGTATTCTGCCAACTTCCTTTCCGAAACTCAAGCTTTCACCAGGGTTTCCGAATTTTTTCCTTACTTCTTTCTTCTCCTTATTTTCTTCTCGTTTGCAGCCACGAGATGTCAAAATTTGACACACTCGTGTTTGCAGAAGTGAATTTTACGAGAATTCACAATAATATCTAATGTTTATTTTGTTTTCTTATTATCAACGTGAATTTTACTAGTTTTATCGAATATTATTTCTAATACATATTTCTAAATAAACAAACAAACTATTTCGAGGACGACTAAAATAAGAGGAAGCGTTCATGGATGGTGAAATTGGACTTTTTCAAATAGCAAAAGATAAGTACTGTAATATTCGGCTTGGTCCGACAGTTAAAATTTATTCACTTTTTAAATAAAACACAAATTCACTTTATTCAAATCACTCACAAACTTATTTATTCAACACTTTCAATTATAACTTTGCAAACACAGTATCTTTACTTTATCGCAGTTCACAATCAATTAACTCTTCGCCACCAAACGGGCTATTTATATAACAAAAATACTTGGTTCTAGAAACTACTATATTGGTTCTTGGAGAAGCTTGAATGTTCCAGAAGCTGACACTTACAAACAAAAATACTGGGATTACTTTTTGTAGGGGCTAACGTTCTTAATGCTAAACAAAAAGTTTCTCTTAATCACTAGGTATTGCCCCTCACAAGTGTTTACTACTACAATTAAACGATATTAGAGTTAAAGAGATACAGAGTAAGTAAAGAGAGTAAGAAAAGTGTGTACATTAAATATAGAAAGAGATACAGAGCGTAAGAGATAATAAAGTATACATATAAGACATTGAAATTGAAAAAAAAGGAGATACAGAGCGTATGAGATAATAAAGTATACACATTAGACATTACAATAGAAGGAGATACAGAGCGTATGAGATAAATAAAGTGTATACACATTACAATAGGTTGATCGTAACCTAGGTACATTTACGTACTTATTAATTCTGTGGACATTAAGTATTATTAATTATGGAAAAAAATTAAATTCACCACTTGAGCATGTTTAAATAAAGTGCACACACTCACACAAAAGGTATCTAAATGGAATCTCTTCTTATTTTTTTTCTTTTTGTTTGGAACTTCAGAACTAACAAATAGAGGGATTGTGGTGACAAAAAAAAAGGCAAATAACTTTATTAGGAAAGGTGAAAGGGTAAACTTAATTATGATTTATAATATATGTGTATGCATGAATTGAATGGGTAGTATGAATATTTTATTTCTAATTAACTGTATAAAAAAAACTCTGATCTTGGTGAAGCTGGTGTTGTTGATGAGAGTGATGATGGGGATTAAGCTGGCGCTGCGCTGGTGATGCTGCAATTTTAACTAGTGATGATGTGGTGTGGTGACTGTACTTTTAAGTGCTGGGCAATTTACGTTATTTCTTTCTGTTTTTCTGTTTTTTTTCGTTTTTTTTTTTCTTACGATTGCACTTTTTATTGAATGTCGGTGTGGGTGATTTTTATACTTTGTGTGGATGCGATTGCGTATGGTTTTTTTTATATTTTATTTTGTTCTCTTGGGGCTTATGGGCAGATCACTATTGAAACGATCACTAGGGTTTTCTTTCTTTTTAATGGTTTTTTCGGTTTCTATATTTCATAAGGTTTTTGGGTTTTTCTTTTTTTTCAAAAGGTTTTAGATTTTAAGGTTTTAACAATTTCTTTGCTGAATATTTTACTAAAATTTATATCACGTTTAGTGTTAAGTTTTATACTTGTTATATTTTTCGATTCGTTTTTTTTTATATTCGAGAACACTATATTTTAAGTTTTATTTAGTATAACTTTTGTGTTTTTTAAACTTTATTTTAAACTATAATTTTAAGTTTTTCTTAACAAAATTAAACCACGTTGAAAAAGAATTTCGAGATTCTGCGCGAAACCGTCAAAGGGTCTAAGCAACCCACACAAATTTTCCACACTGACTAGCTCTATTGTCGGTTGGGACGGCTATTTATAGGCGATCGCAGCAGCGTCAGTGACGCTCGCTTTGTTCGAAACTTTTCGAACGAAAACCTTCTAGAAGGAATGGAAAGTCTTTCCGGAAGTCCCTCTCCTAGCCGTAATTTAAACTGGAAAATTACACTCTTGACACTAAAAATCATTTAAAACTATTTTAAAAATAGGTGTGACAAAAGAATAATTTTTCAGTCAAAAACGACCAAGAAAAACCCTAAAGGTAAAAAAATTGCATTGGTATGCGTTAGTGGATATCATTTTTTTCTTCCTTCGTTCGAAAACAAGCTTAAAAATACTTGTGGATCTCAAGTACTTACTCTCCTAATTCAGCCATTTGAGAGCTAATTCACCACACCATCGCGATATTCACCATTACCTTTTTATTTTACGCACGTCATCATCCAAATCATCACCTTCCACTGTCCACAATGCAACCTGAACATCGGTTACAAAAAAAAATATTTGAATTTGAAACTAATTTGGCGTATTGGTTCCTGCTTGTGCTAAGCAGTATAACAGTTTGCATTGGCTGTTGCACTTGAATGCAAACAAACAAAATTTAAGTGAGGCAAATTGCAAATGATTTCAAGGCGTTTCCTACAGCTTCGTCATACGTTTCGTCCGTAACATCCAAATGAGCGATGGATGAGGTCACGTTTGCAGTTAGAAATGATTTGAGATACACGAATTTTTGATGCTTCGGTAGTTTTGAATTATTGTGGATTGATTGAAATGATGCATTAAACGTCGGCCATTCGGTAGGCTCGCCATCAAATTTTTCGATTTTAAATTCAGGGGGCCTGAATGAGCTATCAGTGTGGACCTCACGTATAATCGTATTAGTGGAATCCGTTAGTAGAAAGAGTTGATGGTGTGGCATTCGATGGTATGAGTGTTGCGTGACGATCAGGGTGGAATTTGTCGAATGCTGTTTCAATATGATCTATGGCATCCGCATGTTCGGATTGAAAATGTCCAAAAATATCATTTTTGAAGTAGGCATCGTCGCGGGATAACTTTAAGCGAACCAACTTTCGATGATTTGCGTTAAAAGTCTGCAGATTTTGTGCGATTCGATTGAGACGCGTCATGAATAACCCCTTAGACCTTCGACTTGAGCCATCTTTGTTGAAATTTGGGACTTCTTTGCGCAACTGTTCGAGCAAATCAAGTTGTTCGGCCACTAACTGCTCTTGTTCAGGTGGCATATGGATGACTGAGGAGTCTTTCTCGTCATCGGACATGTTTACTTAAGTTTGCCAAACGAAAAAGTTTAAAGTCACTTACCTCTAAAATTCTTGATGATTCTGGTCTCAAAAAAGCTGCTTTTCCCTCCGATTGGTGTGCTTGTGTGACGATGACTCCAGCAACGATGTGGGACACAATTGATGATGTCCTTGAAGATTTTCACACGATGAAAGTGTATGAAATCAAGCGGCGATATTTGAGGTTACAGCTTATATGCCGTACAAAATGGTTGATTACGTAATTGCGAAATTTGCAGAAAACTATTTTAATTGATACGAAATAGTAATCCGGCTCGAAGGACCAATGTTTGAAGTGATTTTGATTCTTTTAAAGTTCAATTGATGTACTGGTTCGATAATGATTTATGAGAAAAGAATAATTGAATGTAAAGACGTGCGCTTTGTTATATTACAAAAATTCTTCTGATTTATTTCATAGTTTTACGATTTGACAATATTGATACAGAAAATTACAAGGAAAAGATATTTAATTATTGAACACAGTAGAAATTAATTACAGTAGATATTCTTATACAAATTCAACAAACTTTCTATTTTCCATTCGAAAACCCATCTTGAAATTTTCCAGTTTTCCATTTGAAAACCAATGCACCTACAATAACATGCAATTTTCCCTTTGAAAACCAATGATTTTTCCGAGTATTTCATCAAGAACTTTCTATTTTCCATTCGAAACCCCATTTTGAAATGTTCCAGTTTTCCATTAGAAAACCAATGCACCTACAATTACATGCAATTTTTCCTTTGAAAACCAATAAATTTTCCGGGTTTTTCATCACTAACGTGCAATTTTCCATTTGAAAACCAATGAGTTTTCCGAGTTTTTCATCAGTTTTATGCAATTTTTCCTTTGAAAACCAATGAATTTTCCGAGATTTTCATCACTAACATGCAATTTTCCCTTTAAAAACCAATGATCTTTCCGAGTTTTTCATCATTTCTATTTTCCATTCGAAAACCCATCTTGAAAATTTCCAGTTTTCCATTTTAAAACCAATTCACCTACAATAACATGCAATTTTCCCTTTGAAAACCAATTATTTTTCCGAGTATTTTATCAAGAACTTTCTATTTTCCATTCGAAAAGCCATTTTGAAATTATCCAGTTTTCCATTTGAAAACCAATGCACCTACAATTGCATGCAATTTTCCATTTGCAAACCAATGAGTTTTCCGAGTTTTTCATCGAGAACTTTCTATTTTCCATTCTAAAACCCATTTTGAAATTTTCCAGTTTTCCATTTGAAAACCAATGCACCTACAATTATATGCAGTCTGAGTAGTTGTCCCCTATCTAAGTCACAGCATGCCTACATGAGGGGTAGGTCTACGGAGACTGCCCTTCATGAGGTAGTGAGAACGATAGAAAACACGATCCATTTCAAGAAATACACCTTAGATACCTTCTTAGATGTGGAAGGAGCTTTCAAAAACGTCCTAACTGAATCCATCGAAAAATCACTTGCGGACTTTGGTGTTGAGGATTACATCAAAATTTGGATAATATCCATGCTAAGTAATAGGAGGATTCAATCAAAGTTAGGATATTTAATGTGTACCAAATATGCCAACAGAGGAACACCCCAAGGAGGTGTATTGTCTCCTCTTTTATGGCTTCTGGTCATGAACGATATTCTTGTGAAACTCGAGAGTAGTGGAGTGAAAGCGGTTGCGTATGCCGATGATTTGGTTATTCTAGTTTCAGGAAAATTTCCAAGCGTGATTAGCGAAATCACTAATACGGCTTTGAAGAAAGTAAGCACCTGGGCCGCGAGCTGTGGACTAGGCGTTAACAACAACAAAACCGAGCTGATGCTTTTCACCACCAAAATCAAAGTACCACCATTCACTCTACCTCGGTTAAACGGTCAACCATTAACACTGTCTTCCAGTGCCAAATATCTGGGCGTAATACTAGACACCAAATTAACCTGGAAGCTCAATATCGAGGAACGGGTAAGAAAGGCGTGCGTGGCCCTCTACGCCTGTAACAAAACCTTCGGTAAAAAGTGGGGCCTCCAGTCAAAAATGATAAAGTGGACGTACACAGCGGTTGTTAGACCGATACTTGTTTACGGATCCATTGTGTGGTGGCCGCTCTCAGCAAAGCTTACATAGTAAACAAGCAAAAATCCTCATTCAAACCCTCCTAGTGGGTGCCAGGCGGGCAATGATCACTACAGAGTCCTGTGCGTTTTTGGCAGGATGGTGATTAGCTAAGGTTGAGTTGGGTCGCTGAATTGTTGTATCTCCTTAATAGTGCAACGTTCGGAAACCTAATTCAATCATAGTTTAGAGGTTCCTTATTTCAGTGGTGGTGTGAGCGTACTTTGTACGAAACCGTGCCGAAAAATGAAAGGCTGGGGGATAAACCAGCCATTAACGAGCTCTTTCGGATGCTGTGGCAAGGTCCGTCATATTTCTCGCCTTGCCCCCGTAAGCGGCTCTGCCGGGGCTGACCGTCTTTCCACCTCACTCGTGGGAACAAAAATGAAAAAATCAAACCGAACAATAATAAAAAAAATAAATCGAACCAGGGCTGACAATGCGGTCACATCTCCTGTAAAGGCTGTCGAGCCGACTCAGGGGGGTGAACGGGTTGTTAGTCCTGTGGTTGCTACTGGCAGCGGGAATCCTGTTCCCTCTACCAGCCGCAACCTGTATTTGAAGGATTTACCAGTCAGTGGTTCAGTTGTGACGCTCGGCGGTCCCAAGGACGGTAAATCCAAACCCCAACCCATCTCCACTCCTGCTAAAAAGTCGCAACCGACCCCAAGAAGGGACACTCCATCCAGAGAGGCAAAATCTACGACGTGTGGAAATGACTCGAAGGATGAGGGCGCACCCCGATTGGCATCGGTAGCGATTAACTCTGGAGGTGGATCCACAACTGTGTCACACGGACAAAGTTCTGGGTCGGCCAAAAAGAGAATTACGAAGGCACAGGCCAATCGAGACCAGCGTAATGCTACGCGGATTCTGGCCGCAGTCTGTGTCATACCGGCGGCGGAAAGAACCCCGGAGCAAACGCGAAAACTCGAGTGGGCAAGTGGCTTCCTTAGCAGAAACACCAAATCGACCTGCAGCGACTCAACGTCAAAGCGCAATAGGTCTCTTGAGGGCGACAAGCTCGAAGTTGTTACAAGGGAGAATATTCCTTGCCGACCGAGAGCACGTATAATGGTCCCGGCTCTGCACAACTGCCCGGACATGATTATGAAATTAATCAAAACCAGCAATTCAAACCTGCCTACTCACGACTGGAAAGTCCCAAAGGTTGAGAAGGAGATAGTGGGTCGCTATAGATCAGCTCTCTTGGTGATCAATAGAGAATCACTGGCTCCACTGGCCGCGACCGAGGGCGTGATTAGGTATGGTTTCGATGAATCCGCATTTACAAAAAAGATGAAGACTCGCTAAACGCGCCCCCAATAGAAGCCCCTTCAGCGGAATTAACCGCTTCACTACCCCTAAAAATGGAAGTCGATGCAACACCACAAGTGGAACCATCGACCTCCACAGCCCCAAACAAGCCATCCGACGTGGAGGCGAACCCTATAGTCGACAGCAATTCCGACATGGATACTGAAGACGCTACCTTAGGCATCACTCTGAGTGAGGAAGACCTACTTCATTCCTCCTCAGACGATGAAAATGCCGACAAAACAGTGGTGGAGGTTGATCTGACTAAGAGTAGCAATGCTGCGATTAGTTCAGATTAATCTACATCACGCCATCATGGCCGCAAACCACCTGATACTCCGACTGCACAGAACCAAAGAAGACATCGTCTTAATACAGGAGCCGTGGGTCTCAAACTCCATCATCAGAGGCCTCAGGACTCCTGGCTATAAACTTTTGTATGCATCGGAGAAAGGTGAACCAAGGTCATGCATGTTAGTAAAAAAAGACTTAAATGTATTTTTACTCCCCAATTACAGCGACAAGGACACTACCACCGCTGTCTTAACAACGGATAAAGCCACCTACTGGCTTATATCCTCCTATCTTGGCCACGACAGCCCAGCTCCTGGAGATATCCTAAAGAAGGCAATTGCGGACGCGCAATCCAATAGAGTGGGTCTCCTAATTGGTTCAGACGCTAACGCCCATCACACGGTATGGGGTAGCTCTGATATAAATGAGAGAGGTGAGTCCTTATTTGATTATTTACTAAGCACTAACCTACTCATAACATTGGTAATGAGCCCACGTTTGTAACCAAGAATAGGAAAGAGGTACTTGATATTACACTTACCTCTGACTCGATCCATAACCTGATCTCAAATTGGCATGTATCAAAAGAGAATTCCTTCTCTGACCACAGATATATTCAGTTTGAGCTCAATGATGTGGCAAATATATCTACGGGTTTTCGCAACCATCGTAATACAAACTGGGAACGATATAGGGAGGTACTAGCACAACTGGTTGATCACAACCTTCTTAATAGCCCATCCACTAAAGATGAATTAGACCTTCCTGTGAATCATCTCACCGAAGCCTTCAACGAATCAATGAGAGCTTCATGCCCTGTAACCATTTCAAAGGGTAAAAAGAAACCTCATTGGTGGCACAAGGAACTAGAACCATTCAGGAAGAGCTGCCGCAAGCTCTTCAATAGATCTAAGTACACTAGATCTCCTTCTGATTGGGAATTATACAAACAAGCTCTAAAGCAATATAATGTAATATTCGGCTTGGTCCGACAATTAAAACTTATTCACTTTTTAAATAAAACACAAATTCACTTTATTCAAATCACTCACAAACTTATTTATTCAACACTTTCAATTATAACTTTGCAAACACAGTATTTTTACTTTATCGCAGTTCACAATCAATTAATTTGCCTCGCCGCCAAACGGCTATTTATATAACAAAAATGATGGGTTCTAGAAACTACTATTGGTTCCTATTGGTTCTTGGAGAAGCTGAATGTGCTGGAACATTACTCCACTTACGAATAAAAATACTGGGATTACTTTTTGTAGGGGCTAACGTTCTTAATGCTAAACAAAAAGTTTCTCTTAATCACTAGGTATTGCCCCTCACAAGTGTTTACTACTACAATTAAACGATATTAGAGTTAAAGAGATACAGAGTAAGTAAAGAGAGTAAGAAAAGTGTGTACATTAAATATAGAAAGAGATACAGAGCGTAAGAGATAATAAAGTATACATATTAGACATTACAAAAGAAGGAGATACAGAGCGTATGAGATAAATAAAGTGTATACACCAGCGTTGCCACGAAGTGCCCGATCGGGCCATTTGGCCCTCTGTTTTACATTTTGGCCCTTTGCCCGGGCCAGTTTGAAATGGCCCTAAATCTTTGTTTTTGAAGTTTTGACATATATAAGAAGTGCTAAATAATAGCGGAAACGTTTTACAAAATTAAATATAAATACCTATATCATTATTCTACCGATGTGTTTCCACCCCAAACAAATAACCATAATTAAAATATTACTGAATTAATTCATTTCGAAATAGGCTATCGTATGAAGTTATTCACTCCATAATGAGTTTTAAGGATTATATGCAGGGCAACTTGAGTAACTGTGGAAATTTTATTTCTAAACCATGGGCCGAATTACGGCCCCTACGGCAAAAAATACTTTGCTGGGGTCGAATCAAGACATCAGTGATCGAATAATACAAGACTGAATTGTGTGCATTTGACACTACCTCTCACGTTATCGAGTTATCTTTAGAGCGTCTAGTACAATAATTTTAAATTCCTTCTTCAGTTATCGAACTGAATTTTATTCGAAACATAAAGAACGGATAGGAGGAACTGTCATTATAATATATAAATATTTTTCTTTGATTTATTTGTTATGAAAACCAATAATCTTTTTAGGTCAAACTTAAATAAATTGAATAGCCAGCAAAAATATATGATGGCCGATTTTACGGCCAAACAATCCGATTTGGCAAAAAATATGTTCCCAAATTTCCAGCAGGCGAAGGTCATTTCTTTGAGGCTTTGGTATCGCTGAATAAATAAAATTGATCCATTTCGTTTAACTATTTTAATATTTATTTGAACAGATGTAAATGCAAGTTTTATCAGTCAAACCACTCAAGGGTCGTTCAAAATAAACAGAGACTCGATGTAGTAGAATAAAGACTACTACAATTTTTAAATCCCAAACGATAAGTGACCAATCGAATGTCATCATCCCAAAGTGGTTATTCGTTCGTTCGATCACTGATGAGACTCACTCCCTCGTTCGCTGAAGCGGTGATTCGGCCCCTGAATAATTGTGTGTGTAAGGCATTACATCTTACGTTATCGAGTTCTGTACGAGCTTCTAGTACAAACATTTTCAAATCTATCTTCAGTTATCGAATTGAATTTCATTCGACACATAAACAGTTCACTGATGGGAGGAACATTCTAAAAACAAATTTACATTTTTTCTTTGGGTTATTATGAAATTCTTAGCCAATAATTTATTAAGGTCAAGATTTTCCTCTCCAAAGCTTCACCAATCTCTTCTTCTGTTAACTGTTAAATTGTTTTTTTTTTTTTCATTTAAAAAAAAATAATATTTCTGCCTTCGCTATTTGGCTCAACTTTTTGTTTTTTTATTTGTCAAACCTCTCAAAATTCTTTCAAAATAATCGAGACTCGATAAAAACTACTACAATTTTTAATTCTCAAACGATACGTGACCTAACGAGTGTCATCATCTCAATGTGGCTACTCGTTCGTTCGTTCACTGGTGAGAATGAGACTCACTCACTCGTTCACGTGAGCGGTAATTTGGCCCGTGATCTTATTAAATTAATTTAGATAAGACATGATAACTCATTATGCCTTAAATTATGGCTTTATTTTAAGTTGATTTTATTTATTTTTCTTAAGTATATCAATCTCAATGAATTATGAAACAAATATGATAGGTAGAGGTACATCAGTGACTTCTTTTTATTATTTATTTTATTTTTATGTTACAATTATTGAACAAATTGAATGAATTATTTAATATTAAAAATAAGCACCCATTTTTAACAAAAGTATTTTAATTTTTTAAGGATCGATTTTAATTTTAAACATTTGGCCCGCTGTTTAGTCAAATGGCCCTCAAAATATTTCGAAGTGGCCCGCTGTTCTTCTTTTTTCGCGGCAACGCTGGTATACACATACATTACATTGCCCCCTCCTTAGGATTGATCGTCCCGAACAAATCCATCATTCTCATCACCACTGTAGCGATGTAGTCGGTCGCGATGTACGACTTTAAGTTTACTTCTGACTACTTTTTGACGTCGTTGATTTTGCTAATCACTGTATAGGACCTTCCCAGTCCCGTTGAAGTTTCGGTGACAACCCTTTTTGTCGATGGGGATTGTAAAGCCACACTCGATCTCCTGCTTGGAACTCTGTTGTTGTCGCTCGTATATCGTAGCGTGTCTTCATTCGGTCACTGTACATCTTTATTTTTAACCTGGTATCGTCGTGGATCTGAAGGAGTCTTTCTCTGAGGTCATCCATGTAGTCATTCTCCGCTTGCGGTTCCGACGTGGGACATCCAAATTTTATTTCGCTCGGCAGTCTGATGTTCCTTCCCATCAAAATCTCAGACGGTGTATGGCCAGTTGAGCTATGTCTTGCACTTCGATACGCCATCAAAAACAGTGGAATGTGTCGATCCCAATCTCGCTGGTTGTCGTCCACAACTTTGCAAAGATGTTCCTTAAGGGTTCGGTTGAACCGTTCGACCATGCCATCAGATTGTGGGTGGAGTGGTGTTGTTCTTGTCTTCTTGATGTGAAGAAGCCCACAAACTTACTGGAATATGTTTGATTCAAAGTTCCTTCCCTGGTCGGAATGCAGTTCTAATGGAACACCGAATCTGCTCACCCAGTTGAACACAATTTGGTCTGCGACTGTTTTGGCTTCTTGATTCGGTATGGTGTATGCTTCAGGCCACTTGCTGAAGTAATCCATGACGACCAGAATATAACGATTTCCATTATTTGTTTCCGGAAATGGCGCCACGTCTATTGCAATCCTTTCAAAGGGTGATCCGACATTATACTGCTGCATTTGGCTGTGATTCTTTTTGTTTGGGCCTTTGGTGGCAGCACAGGTATCACATTTTCGGCACCACTTCTCGACATCTTCCCTTGCATGTAGCCAATAGAATCGTTGTCGAACCTTTTCTAGCGTCTTGTTTACTCCTAGATGGCCTCCCGAAACTCCATCATGCATCTCTCGCAGAACGTCCATAATCTTCGATCTCGGTAAGACTAGCTGCATTACATAGGACTTTCCATCTGCTGATTCCCACTTACGTCGAAGGACACCTTCTTGGACATGCAACGAGTCCCACTGTGCCCAATAGGCCTTCAGAGCCGGACTTCTGTCGGAGATATCAGCCCATTCTGGTTTTTCCTGGTGTTCCTTGCATGAGAGGATGGGTTCAATATCTGGGTCCTCTTGTTGAGCCTTCCTCAACTCGTCGTTGGTCCAGCCATAAATGGGATTGGTTCTGGTTCGTTGGACAGTAACCACTTCTTTTTCTTCTTGGCGTCTGCAATGCTTACAGTCTTGCTTACATGGTCTCCGAGACAGTGCATCAGCATTTGAGTGAAGCTTTCCCTTCCGATGTTGAATTTCATAATCGTACGTCTGCGGCCTCTCAATCCATCTCGCCACTTGACCCTCTGGATTCTTGAAATTCAAAAGCTAGTTTAGTGCTCCATGGTCGGTTCGGAGAAGAAACTTCTGTCCATAGAGATACTTATGGAAGTGCTTTGTTGCCAAAATCAGTGCAAGAAGTTCTCTTCTGGTCACACAATAGTTTCTTTCCGACTTCGAGAGTACCTTGCTGTAATAGGCAACCACCTTTTCTTCGCCATCATGTACCTGTGACAATACTGCACCAATCCCGACATTGCTGGCATCAGCATCAATGATGAACGCTTTTCCTGGAGTCGGGTAGGTCAGCACTGTTGCATTACACAAGCGTTGCTTGAGCTCTTGAAAGCTGCGCTCGCACTCACCTGACCATTTAAACTGCTTTCCCTTTTCCGTTAGCTGGTGTAGACTCTTGGCGATCTCAGCAAAATTCTTGACAAAGCGCCTATAGTAGGTGGCTAGACCCAGAAAGCTTCGGAGTTGATGTTTGTCCTGTGGTGTTGGCCAATTCTTCACGGTGCCAACCTTATCAGGATCCGTCTTAACTCCTTGGGATGAGATGATATGTCCCAGGTATTTCACTTCGGTTTTGAAGAGTGAACACTTTTCTGGATTGAGCTTGAGGTGGGCTTCTCGGAGTCTTTGAAACACGGCTCTCAGATTTGTACAATGTTCGTCAAATGCTTTCCCGTATACGATGACGTCATCCAAATAGACCAGGCAAGATTTCTAAGTGAGTCCTTGTAGGACGCATTCCATAAGGCGCTCAAAAGTCGCTGGAGCATTGCACAGTCCAAAAGGCATCACTTTGAACTGCCACAATCCGTTTCCTGTCGAGAACGCTGTCTTCTCTTTGTCTTCAGGATGGATTTCTACTTGCCAGTATCCACTTTTCAGGTCCAACGTTGAGAACCATTGTGCTCCTTCCATTGCGTCCAGAGTATCACTGATCCTAGGCAGAGGGTAGCTATCCTTCTTGGTCACATCATTCAACCTTCGATAGTCTACGCAAAAGCGGGTTGATCCGCCTTTCTTCTTTACCAGGACCACTGGAGACGCCCAAGGGCTTTTAGAGTTTTCGATCAGGCCCTCTTCTTTCATGGTGGTTATCAGTTCTTCAACCTCACCTTGTTTGGCTAGTGTGTGGGAAACGATTAGGTAATTTTAATGACTATAACCAACACTCGATAAAGTTTGAGGAGGTCTGAAAATCAGCTAGTCAGAAATCTGAACTTCTTTTCAATCATGACAATGACATTCAATTCGATTCAATGCTAAAACAAGAGTAAGGAAGATGCAGTGATGATGTGGGTGGTCACAACTCGACAAGTGTGGTGAGTTTGAACTTATTAGAGAGCTCATGGTGGAGTGGATTTTTGTTTAGATCTCTTTTAAGAGAAATTTTAAAAAAAGGGAAAGCATATAATTTGTGTATGTCGTGGTGTTTTCTGTCATGGAAGTATTTCCGGGCGTATTTTCTCCACAAATTTTGACCGGAGAATGAAACCGATATCACATATTATATTCTTTAAAAAATCGAAAACGATTTTTAAGATAAAAAGTTTTATTCTGCGGTTTAAGGTACGGTCAAAAGAGGGGACCTCCGGAAACATGCCTATCGCCATTTTGGGAACTCTCTCTCACGCGAAATGTCGGATGCAATCAGGGTTGCCGACAGGCTATAAAAGCCATGATTGAAAGATCTCGCCCTTTTTGGTGTTTAAGAATTCGTGTGTTTCACTTCGTCTTCGGGCTTGTTGCAAGAAAAAAAAAGCTATTTTTCTTAAATCTTTCGGTATCGTTATTCGATAAATAAAATTACTAAGATTTTAAGTTTAAAACTTTTGAATCGAACTAAAATCATCGCTTTTGCGCGAATATTTTTGTGAAAAACCAAATAAATCATAAAGTTTATTCGAAAATCTACACGCTTTACCCCAAAAACTAACGTAAATCCGCTAAAATTAATGCATGCCATGTGTGATGTGCCCCCACAAACGTGCGTTAGAAAGCCCTAAAAATAACCGGAGAGTGTAAATCTAAGTTCAGCTCCGTAAAACTGATCCCAAACTCGCCGAAAAGAAAAACAAAATTCGGGCCACGCAACCTCAAATTGGCCAAACTAAATGTAAAGTCCCCAAAAGCCCCAAAGTGACACCATAAACACCCATGTACGCTGGCAAAAATTTAACCAGCAGACTGTACCCAAAAAGTCATCGACAAACGCCGTAAATTAAACAATTAATTACTTTGTGAACTTGAACTCCTAAGTGGCGAGCCCTATAAAGAGGAGTAACTCCAACAACAATCTACCATCAAAGCTCCCTGCTGAACCTTGTACCCAGCTTCACCAGTCCCGACATCATCTCCTGCACCTTTAACCTCACCAGATCATCATCACCATTAAATTCAATAGACCTCAAGATTTGATTGTAATCTCAATTTCATTTATTTATATTGATTAGACCATCATCTTTCGAGTTCACCACGTTTGGATTAGTTTTTCCTTGAAATATTTCGTAATCTCCAAAATGTCCGTAATATTATAAAATTGTTTTTCTACTAAATAGCTAATCTTAATACTTAAAACAAGGTGTAGTGATTTCATTTGCAGTTCAATTCTAAAGTTATTAATTCCAGCTAAGTACGAGTCCACAAACCAATGAAGCGGTGCACCACCTCAATGGGAATTATTTTAAAAGCTGTGGTAAGTTTAATTTCCTAATTTTGATTGAACAAACAAATTATTTTGCTACATCACCAACATTAATATACATACAAAAAAAAAGGTAAAGTTAGCAAGTAAGTCGCTATTGAACTTGCACGCGAGTCATGATGAAACTCTCAGAGACAGGACAGTTTAAATATAATGTGGTGAATTCTGAACCGTTATACTATTTTTCATTTTATTTACTAGTTTTAAACAGCATTTCCACTTTCTTTTTTTACTTCTGTGTATGACTATTCTGCTTAAACATCGCTGATAGTTAAAATAACTTAAATATTAATCTAAGAATATATAATAAATAAGACGCCTCTACGATCGATTGTTGGTTGCAATTTTTTTTAAATATTTGGGGTTTCTATTGTGTTTCCTCTTCGTATAACAGTTATACTTATCTAGGTTTAAGACTTAAATTCACCTTTTATTATCGTTAATTGAATTGAATAAAATTGATCAAATGTGATAAACAGACATACCTAAATCTTTTATTGTTACCACCGATGGCAACATATTTGAGAAGTTTTTCCTTTTTCATAAATAATTTTTTTGAAATAATTTAGGATGCAATTCGTTTAAGTGATGTTATGGGTGGATGTGGCAAAGGAAAGAGATTAACCAAGTCAATGATGAGAAGGAGAATGGAGATTAAGCAATGACGTTTTTGTACTGCTTTCAGTAATATTTTTTGATTAGGAAAATTATGTTTTGATGATATTCGGATAATTTAAGTATCCAGATTTGGGACTGTTATACAAATCGAGGGCATAACAGTCATGGTAGTATCCTTTGTGATACGAGGGTGGGCAATCCCTCCGAGAGCAATTCCATCTAGCGCTCTCCTCACTTGGAAGTTTTGATATATTTAAGTTATTCATTTGCATCCGAGAAATGAAACACTATTTATTTAGTTTATTACTTAACAATTACTTTTTTTATTAAATTGCTTTTAAACACATCTGCTTACTTACTAACAGTCGACTAACTCAATAGGCTTCACAAACTAGCAAATAGACCTTAGTGGACAAACTAATGATTACGATCTTGACTTACGATCTACGATCAAACATTTCTCTAGCTTGGTCTCTGAAAAGAGATCATGCTGGAAAGAATTTAGTTAAGTTCTCTTTTTCAATAATTAATAACAGCACGATTGGTGTTTGCTTTACAAACAGCAAGAGTGCTTAAAAATTCTTACCAAGGAGAATTTCATTATGTAACACCTCCCCGCGAAAGAAGTTTTTGGTCCCCAAAAAAATTTATTAAATTATCTAACAATATTTTTATTCATACAGATACATTTTTAAGATACATAGTCATACATATAAACATACATATATTTCTTTCGTAAATCAGTTTTTTTTTTACAGTATAACAATTTCTTTTACATTATAACAGTTTAGTTTTCATCTTATTATTATTTAACTCAAAACGATTTTTTTTCTTATTATTATTAGGTGTGTTTTTTTGCACGCGTATATACGCTTAAAATGAACAGTGTACAAAAAAACGACAATTTTATTGTTTTAGTAATTTTGGCATCACTTTTCAAATGCTGAGCTGTAATTGGTCAAATATTCTTTTGTAGTTTCATCTGTCAAGAAAACAAAAACTCGAGTTCAGGGACGCATTTCTTTTTGTTGGTGATCGTTAGGCGCTACACAATTTCTTGTGCTTTTTAACACTTGATCAAGTTGTTCATAGAATGCGCTTTCGAATACGACCCGAAAAAGGACAATAAATATGATGAATTAAGGATGAAATATGAAGAAAATGTAACGAAAAATAAAAAAATAAAAAAATAAAAATCGTGCATGTACACCTTGAACGTTAAAACACCATGTAGTCCAAAAAAAGAATTGAAATTGAAAAATAAAATTGATGCACAATCAACATAATCTTGATTCAATCATTTTTCGCCTGGCGCCCCTAAAATTACCCATTCAATTGAAACCCAGCCCTGTTGTAATGCGTTTGTGAACAGAGAACAAAAAAATCTCCTGCTCAAAGAAGCAAACCAAGAGAATGGAAGATGGCACATACAAAAGGTCAACGTGATTTTGTTCTGTGTGTTAAATACAGAGATCATTACTTTGTTTGTGTTTTGTGTAGTAAGAAAAACAACATATAAAAAACAACAAAATCCTAGGTTGCTCGGATCTGTATGTAAAATGGAATGAATTTCGAAATGAAGTTTTGAAAATTCATCGCAGAGAGTGAAAAAGATATATGGAAGCACTGTTTTTATATCCGCTTATTTCATTAGCGTGGATAATTATCTCCGCTTACTAAGCGGATATAGAAATTTGTTGTTGTTGCATTTTGCATGTAAATATTTTTTTAAGCATATATACGCGTGCAAAAAAACACGCCTATTATTATTTTACAAATAAACATACCTTCATTGGACGTTTTTAATATTATAAACTAGCTGTACCCTGCCACGCTTCGCAGTGCCTGGTCCTAGATATTTTCAGCAATTAAAAATAGTTGACGGCGTCACACAATCCACTTTCCGCGGTGCGTGTCAAGCTTTTATTAGAAAATGACCTACAGTGGAACATATGCATCAATGACGCGTGCAACACTGTAGTCTTTTACCCTCCAGAGCTACCTACTACCTGCTAAAACTGTACACCGTTATCTGCTACTCGCTTCCCCACTACCCGCTTCCCGCTACCTACTACTTCAACACACTAACCGCTACCCCTGTACCACGCAACCCGCTACTCACTCCCACTACCCGTCACCACGCTATGCGCTATCCGCTACCTACTTTTCCGCTACTTCACTACTCGCTTCCCACGCCATATCCCAAAAGCAACAAATCAACAAAAAAAAAGGAAGAAATATCGACGGCAAGTGTACGTTTTTTATGGGAAAACAATATTTGACAAATATACATAATGTATATTTTCTTCACTGACATTTTTTTTTTATTTTTTAGATGAATATAAAAATATTTGACGAAATTTTCAAAGGTCGTTTTGATATATTTGGCTGTTGTGATTTGAAAACTATACATTTTGTTTGTCATTCAAGACCGCTACCGTGGATATGTATTCATTGTTTTTAAGATGTATTCTGCTATTCGGGGCGGAGACAAATGCAACGAATCAAAAACCATGAAAATTGGTCCAGCAGATCTCGAGTTATAAGTGTTGTAACAAACACGACTTTCTTTTATATATATAGATTACAATTATATTAACTTTGTTTTTTTTCTATACAATTTAGAAGGCATATTTTTCTATCATGATTCTATTAAGAAACTGAAACAACTCAAATAAACCAGATCAATCCCCTTCACAAGTCAAAACAACAGTGCAGTAAATCCAACAATGCAGCACACATAATTACAATTCGTGTTTTTCCTTTTATTATATCAGAGGACTTTGAATATGATCTGCTCAGACCTTTGTCTTGACACATCGTTGATCTGCTCAGGGGCAAAAAAGAAAAACACCAAATGATTGATTTGTTACATGTACATTCACCCTTAAACTCTGCGTTTTCGGAACTAGTCCCAAAACATCTCATAACATCCCTGCATCGTCTTTCTTTAATAAACTTGACATTTCGCATTTTGAATGAAAAGGAAAAAAAATAATAAGCAGAAAAGGAAGAAAGACAAAACGTATATAAAACGTTAGGTTTCCATTTTTGAAAAGATCTTTTTTTTGTCTGCAGACGAAAATTTAATAATTGAAGTGGAATCAATCAAAAGTGTTATTCATACAAAAAAAGATTTCAAAGTTATTATCTTGTCTCAAGTAAATTATACTATGAGCAAATATTGGAAGAAAACGATGAGTAAGGTAAAAGAAACAAAAATGTGTTGTGTTGTTGTTAGCTTTAAGGAATTGTGTTTATTTTCATCAAGTGTTTTGATATTTGAATTGTCGTTTTAGTTGTTTTTTATAATACTTTGTGTTCCTTTTATTAGATTTATTTAAAACAAATCTACCTTGCCTTTAAAAACTATCCAACTTTTTATATTTTGGGTAACATTTTGTCACGGTTCTCATTTGTACAATATTTTCGCACTGGGGCTTAGTGTTCTCAATGTTGTTGTTTTTGTGAGCGATACGGATTTCTTTTTCGAGTTGAAATTATCCGACAGTGCTTGAATATCCTCTTGGGTATAGTTTTTCAAAATAAAGTCCAGAGGTTTTAGTTTAGTTGTCGAATGGATTGTAGAATTGTAAATCACAATTGTTTTAAACAATTTTTCGCCCAATTCTGAATTGTTCTTGCTCGCATTCATAATTCTCAAGTGTTCGTTGAGCGTTCCGTGAAGTCTTTCGACGTCAGCATTGCCTGTTTTAAGTGAAGCGGTTGTTTGGTGAAACAAAATTTGGTTTTCTTTGAGGAATTGGTCAACGGCTGAGTGCAATATACATGTATCGCCATCGGAAATGATTTTTTTCGGTTTTCCGAGGAACTGAATTCTTTCCTTTATTGCACCCAGAATCGCGATCCAATTTCTATCATTCAATGGATGAATAGTGGCATATTTAGAAAATTTATCTAATGTTGTCAAAAACATTTTCCCACGCTCTGGATACCAAATATCCATGTGAACTATGTCATTGAATTGTTTTGGAGTTTCGCTTACTTCCATTGGAATTTGAAGTGGGTGACGGTCGTGCTTTGCGAGGTTACAGATTTCACAATTATTTATGAACTAGCTGACCCTGCAGACTTCGTACTGCCTCAATCGATAATCAATAACCCTCTTCCTCTATCGTTTGCATTGTTTTTTTTTTTGTTAATTCGTATGTATGGATCCGTCTTTAAACAAATAAGCGATATCAAAAAAACAAAACAAAATGGTAAGTATACGCCCCGTTGCCTGCGGTGCACGGATTTGTAAAACGCGAATCATTTCGGTTTCACTTCGCTCCTCATGTTGCTGTTGTGTAAACATTTCGCGTTCTTCGACCCTTATTGTTGCGTATAAAACACATTGACCATGATATTGAATGAAAAAAGGATTTTTTATGATTCCTCTGAGAGTTACGGTTATGGAGCAATACAGCAAAATAATTTTTTTACATTAAAAATATCAGTGTTTCAAAAAAAAATTTACCAAAATCACGAATTCTCTATTTTCGCATTGTCTAAAATCCATTCAAAATTTGACTTGGGATTTTCTTGCTCTTCTGGAGTTTTCCATTTTACCACAACTAATGCTTTTCATATGAAAGTGTTTTTGAGATTTTTGTTTAGCCAATTTTTTTTTTTTGCATTTCAAATTTTCCATTTTTCCAATTCTTGTTTACTTTTTCTTGCTTTTCAGTTCCCCATCACAAATTTTCCAGTTTTCCTTTGTAAACCAATGAGTTTTCCGAGTTCCTTTCGAAAACCCATTTTGAAATTTTCCAGCTTTCCATTTGAAATTTTCCAGTTTTGCATTTGAAAACCAATGCATCTTCAATTACATGCAATTTTCCCTTTGAAAACCAATGACTTTTCCGAGTTTCATTGGAAAACCCATTTTGAAATTTTCCAGTTTTCCATTTGAAATTTTCCAGTTTTCCATTTGAAAATCAATGCATCCACAATTTCATGCAATTTTCCATTTGAAAACCAATGAGTTTGTGAAGGGATCACACTAGCGACCACTTCATAATACATTTTATTCCGGTCATTGATCCACATTATGCTTCACAATAGCCAACCTCTATTTTATTGCACTCGCATTTATTTCCCATTTCGAATAGTGCACTCGTATTTCGTTCATGGTCATGAGTATCAACCTCATGCACTAAAATATAAAATAATTTCAGCTTTGTAGGAGAGGTAGTCAGACCAACAGTATTTAGGTCATCGTTACAAGTTTTCCGAGTTTTTCATCAAGAACTTTCTATTTTTCCATTCGAAAACTCATTTTGAACCAAGAAATTCCAAGCAAAAAATATCTAATTTCCGACCTTTGTTTGGTTTTTCCAGTTTTCACACTCTTCCATGAGGTTTTTCCATTTTTTTTTCACAGAAATCATCACTGAATGTAACAGTATGAACCATGAAAATTTCACAAATATCTGTTGGTCCATTGCGGAGTCTATAAGAGACATACAAACAAACACACTTCCATTTTTATATATATAGAGATTTCTGGATTTCAGTTTGTAATTTGGGGAAATAATAGGAATCTTTCAATTCCTGAAACATTTCATTAATACCACGGTGGTGATTCTTTGAAATATGCTCAGTTTGTATAATTGATATTAATTCATTTTTGTCTGTGATATTTTTTACCTGTTTCGTTGACTTTAATAGTTTTAAATTTTTATTGAATGCAAAATATTTTACATACAAATCTTGGAATTTGAGAAAAAGTTCCACATCTTCGCAATAAACACAGAATAAGCCTTTCTTTGATAGGATTCTTTTCATCACTTCTAAGAGATCGCTGTTTTCTTTATCAATTTGGAGAAAATTTTGTACCTTTTTGTGAACTATTTTCATCGATATTTTTTCTTTGACACCATAAAAGAGGTAAATTTGATTTTTAAACAGATTAATGCACTTTTCTGTTATATAAATGTACTGTGTTTCGTCCTCTTGTGCACTGTGGATTGTCGCACCTGTAGACATAACTTCTTCGTTATTGTCTGCAGTTCTTATGATTTCCGAATCATAAGTTCCTTCATTGTTGAAGATATCGATCAAACTTACTTCTTCGCAAGAATCGTTTTTATCTTCGGACTTGACTTTATCCACATATCTACTGAGACCATCGGCAACGTTGTTTTCTTTCCCCTTAAGGTACTCGATTTCAAAATCAAATTCATTTAAAATGATTTTCCAACGTTGTAACTTAATGTTTGGTTCTTTTAAGTTACTAAGCCATACGAGAGGTTTGTGGTCGGTTCGAACAATGAATTTTCGTCCGTATAAATACGTTCGAAAATATTTTACAGCCCATACAATTGCAAGCAATTCTTTCTCTATTGTGCTGTAGTTCAGCTCGTGCTGGTTTAAAGTGCGTGATGCGTAACAAATAGGGTAGTTGTCTTGGCTAAGTACAGACCCTATTGCATAGCCGGAAGCATCGGTTGTCAAAATAAACTTTTTTGAAAAATCTGGGCTTTTTAATATGGGTTCAGAGGTAATGAGTGACTTCAATGTTTGAAACGATTTAATGTGAAGTGGATCAGAAGGTCGTATTTTCGAAGACTTTTTCAAGTATCTAATCATCGGATATGCCACTTTGGCATAGTCCTTGATAAATTTACGGTAATAACCCGTAATACCGAGAAATTGCTTTATGCCCTTTACAGTTGTTGGGGGTTTCATATCAGTGATTGCTTTTATTTTCTTTTCATCTGGCTTTATTCCATTATTTATTATAATATGACCCAAATAACTTGTGGATAAATCGGCGAAATGGCATTTATTTAGTTGTACTTTTAAATTACTTTCTTTCAATTTTTGAAATATTTTTCTCAATGATACGAGATGTTCCTCAAAACTGGTGGAAAAAATTAGTATGTCGTCGAGATACAAATTTTGTTTATGTACTCTCCGAGAACATGGTTCATGAGCCTCTGGAACGTCGCAGGAGCATTTTTTAGCCCAAACGGCATTCGCAGGAACTCATAGTGACCAGTTTTCGTCGAGAACGCCGTCTTTTGTATATCACGCGGATCCAATTCGATTTGATGAAAGCCTTTCACTAAATCTATTGTAGAAAAATAATTACATTTTCCGAGTTTTTCAAACAGATCATCAATAAATATATAAAATCGAAACGACTTGCTTTATAAGTTACTAGCAGTTGCCCGCGACTTCGTCCGCCTCTCCCTCGTCCTCCGGCCAGAGTATCGTCTCGAGTTGTGCATTATGCGCGCGTGGGAATTTTGTTGTGAAGTTATTGTAAAATTGCATTGCAGTCAACTCTCCATAGGTCGTCATTCTCTTGAACTTGAAAAATTTGAGCATTTCTTATGATTCCCTTCAGTTGTTCATACTTAAAGCATTCCCTTGGGCGAACACTCCCTAATTCTAATATTTCTCTTACTTCTGCATCGTTTTTTTTTCGATTATTCAAATTTTGTGTTGTTTCTTTAAACTGAGCATATTTTTTAGTTAAGAAGTACATAAAATGATATTGTTTAAACACAATAATCTGCACAAATAGTACAATCAATAACATCCACAAATGAATTGAACTCTCAAAATTCTAATTTGAGCAGTTATTAGGGCAGTTCTACCTAACAACATCCCACTGAGATCTCAATGTAACCTTGACTGAGGCAAAATCATTTAGTTTAACATAATTCTCAGTTATCATTGAGATTTAATGGTTACCTTACTAATTGTTGCTGCACATATGTCAGCCACGTCAAAATAGCTGAGTGAGAAATCGAATCCACAATAATTTCATCTCACAGATCTCAGAAAAAAATCTCAGTTCTCACATTTCCACAGATTCTTCGCTGCTATTGGTCGCAGCTTAATTTTTAGTAGAATAAAGCCTTTCTCGATTAATGGACTATCCAACACAAAAAGAATTTTACAATTCGAAATAGTAGTTCCTGAGATTACCGCGTTCAAACGAACAAACTCTTCAGCTTTATATTGTATTGTATTGTATTGTATTGTTTTGTTTGCCATTGTTTCCACATTTTACACAAATTCTTCGCTCCTATTGGTCGCAGCTTAATTTTATATAGCTTCAAGCCTTCCTTGATAAATGAACCATTCAATATTAAAAAAATTGTTCAATTTCATAAAGCAGTTCCTGAGATAAGCGCGTTAAGACGCAGAAAAATGTATATTTTTTGCCGTTTTTTCCATATTTTCCACAGATTCTTCGCTGCTATTGGTCACAGCTTAATGTTGAATAGCCTCAAGTCTTCCGCAATTAATGGACCATCCAACAAAAAAAGAATTATACCATTCGAACCTGTAGTTCCTGAGATAAGTGCGTTAAAACGCAGAAAAATGTATATTTTTTGCCGTTTTTTCCACATTTTCCAGATTTCCCACTCTTCCATGAGGTTTTTCCAATTTTTTTTTCCACAGAAATCATCACTGAATGTAACAGTATGAACCATTAAAATTTCACAAATATTTGTTGGGCCATTTCGGAGTCTATAAGAGACATACAAACATACACACTTCCATTTTTATATATATAGAGATTTTATTTCAATATAAATAACAAAAAACTTAAACACAACTTATTAATTATTATAAATAATTTTATTTTTCGCGACGCGTTTCGGAATTAATATTCCATCCTCGGGCGTTAATGGTGTTGACTGTTGATGCTGATGGTTGTGCATTCGTCTCATTTTATGCTGTTGTCTTCTATTTTATTGTTGTTGTTAATTTATTTTATTTCTTTGTTTTTATCTTGTTTTATCTTGCGTGTTTTAATGCTGTGTCATATAATATGTTTGGTTTTAGAATTAGTTTGTCATTTAGTAGTTTGTCTTCTTCTGTTTTATATGCTTTATATATTTCATACTCTTCTATGGCATCTAATAGTTTCCCTTTCTTACAATGATGCATTGGAATTAGGTTATTGTCAAAATTGGTGTAGGTAATTATGGTTGTTGTTAATCAGGTGTAATGCAAAATTGGATTTTGTGTTTTGTTTTGGTCTATGTTCGTTAAATCTTTCGTAGAATGTGCGTCCAGTTTGTCCAATGTAGTATTTATCACAGTCGTTGCATTTTATTTTGTACACACCTGATGACAATTTCGGGTCATAGTTATTTTTCTGTTGTGTTAATTTCTGTATGTTGTTATTGGTTTTAAATGATATGTTTATGTTTATCTTTTTAAATTGTTGTTGTATTATTTCGGGTAATATATTAGTGTATTCAATTGAAGTGTATATTGTTTCGTTGTTGGGGTTATTATTTGCATTGTTGTTTTTATTGTAGATTTTTCTTTTTCTCTTTGTTATTAGTTTTTCTATTGTTTTGACGTCATATCCATTTTGTGTTGCTATGTATTTTATTGTGTCTATTTCATTTTTGTAGTCTATTGCATCCATAGGAATTGTTAATGCTCTTTGGATAAGTGCGTTGTAGGCTGACATTTTTTGCGTGAAGGGGTGATGTGAATCCCGGTGAATCGTTATATCAGTTGTTGTTGGTTTTCTATATATTTTGAACTTTAGTTTATTGTTGTTTTTCTTTATGTTTATGTCTAGGAAGTTTATTTCGTTGTCTATTTCAATTTCTGTGGTGAATTTAATGTTGTTATTTATTTTATTTATGTATGTTTTGTATTTGTATTTGTATTTGTATTTGTATTTGTATTTGTCTTAATGTGCCATTGAAAATGATGAATGTGTCGTCAACATATCGCGAATATGATGTTATTTTTGAGTGGTGAGGGTTATGTCGTGATAAAATGTATTTGTTTTCGAAGTTTTTTAGGTAGATGTCAGCTAGTAAACCGCTTAAAGGTGATCCCATTGCAAGGCCTTCTTCTTGTTTATAAAATTTATTGTTAAATGTGAAATAGTTTTGGTCCAATATTGTGTTTAGTAATAATATTATTTCGTCGATTTGTTGTGTGTTGAGTGTTGCATTTTCTGTTAATTTTGTTTTGAGTATTGTTATTGTTTCTTGGATTGGTATATTTGTGTACATGTTGGTTATATCAAATGATATTAGTTTATGCTGTGGTAATATTTGTATATTCTTTATTTTGTCGATGAAATGGGTGGAATTGGTTATGCTGTGGTTGTTTTGTAATGTTATATTATTTTTAATAAGTTTTTGTAGAGTTTTGGCGACTTTGTAACTTGGTGCTGATGTGAAATTGATAAGTGGTCTTATTGGAATATTTGGTTTGTGGATTTTTGGTAATCCAGTGAATTGTGGAGCTTTAGCATTGGGTTGTTTTTGTTTTTGTTTGGTGATATTTGTAAAAAGGTTATTGCAATTGTTGATGGAGTTGTTGATAATTTTGACATACTTTTTTGTGGGGTCAGTTTTTAATAGTTTGATGTTGTTATTGTCTATGAAGGATTCCGTTTTTTCAATGTATTCTTGTTGATTCATGATGACTACTGTGTTTCCTTTGTCGGCTTTGGTTATGAATGCGTTATTGTCTTTAAGTTTATTTTTTATTGATTTTAGGTTTTGGATGTTTTGTTTGTAGTTTTTCTGTATATTCTTGTGTTTTGTGTTGTTTTTTAAAATATTTTTGAGTTTTTTGTTAATAACTGTTCTTGTGTCGTTTTGTATTTCTGTGTCTGTGATGGTTTTAATGGCTGCTTCAGCGTTAGTTATTTCATTTAGGATTTCATTTTTGTTAATTTTTGGAATATTAAATTTAAGTCCTTTGTTGAGAATGTTAGTTTCTTCTTGGTTAAGTGTTACATTCGTGCAATTTATTAATCTTGGGTAGAACTTATGAGTGTTAACTATTTTTTGTGTCGGATTTTGTTTTTTATTTAGGTTTTTCAATTTGAGCTTTTGTTGTTTAACTATGTTTTCTATTATTTTTGTGATTTGTGTTTCTATTTTTTCTATTAAAAGTTGCGAGGCGATCGGGTGTAGGTTGTTGAGGAGTTTTATATGGTTCTTGTACATTTCATTGTTTAGTTTTACTTTTTTGTTATATAATGATTTGATTTCTTCTTTGATCCATATTTTTTGAGCTGATATCTGTGTTGTTTTTGCTGATTTGGTGGTGGTTTTAATGTTTATTCGGGGATAATTTGGAACGATGTTAAGTTTGAGACAATTTTTATTAAACTTGATGTTCAGTGTTGTTTTTATGATTCTTATTTTGGTGTTTTTGTATTTATAGACCATTTTTGCTTGTTCGGCAGTCAGATTCATATTTGATGGTTTTTTGGTCTCCTGTTGTGTGTTGATATAAATATATAAAATCGAAACGATTTGCTTTATAAGTTATTTTATTTCAATATAAATAACAAAAAACTTAAACACAACTTATTAATTATTATAAATAATTTTATTTTTCGCGACGCGTTTCGGAATTAATATTCCATCCTCGGGCGTTAATGGTGTTGACTGTTGATGCTGATGGTTGTGCATTCGTCTCATTTTATGCTGTTGTCTTCTATTTTATTGTTGTTGTTAATTTATTTTATTTCTTTGTTTTTATCTTGTTTTATCTTGCGTGTTTTAATGCTGTGTCATATAATATGTTTGGTTTTAGAATTAGTTTGTCATTTAGTAGTTTGTCTTCTTCTGTTTTATATGCTTTATATATTTCATACTCTTCTATGGCATCTAATAGTTTCCCTTTCTTACAATGATGCATTGGAATTAGGTTATTGTCAAAATTGGTGTAATTATGGTTGTTGTTAATCAGGTGTAATGCAAAATTGGATTTTGTGTTTTGTTTTGGCCTATGTTCGTTAAATCTTTCGTAGAATGTGCGTCCAGTTTGTCCAATGTAGTATTTATCACAGTCGTTGCATTTTATTTTGTACACACCTGATGACAATTTCGGGTCATAGTTATTTTTCTGTTGTGTTAATTTCTGTATGTTGTTATCAAGGGGCACGGTAGTGCCCAGCCAAGTTCTCTAGCAACTTTGGCACTACACCCTTATTTACAGGAAACAACTCAGGGCATTTTCCACACCCCTCTAACTTCTATACCAAAGAAGCCAAAAGTTTCAAACTCATATCATTTGTTAAGCTAGCCAAGAAGAAGAACCTCAGTAAATTTAGATATTTAGCATAAGTAGTTTCTAAGATACAATGTTCCAAAAATCACGAAAACCGTAACTGACTGACTCACTGACTCACTGACTCACTGACTCACTCACTGACAGATCATCAAAATTATGAAGCACTTCCCGTTGCCCTAGAAACTTGAAATTTGGCACAGTGGTAGGTCATGTGGTACATACAAAGGAAAAAATCGAAAATTTGAAATTTTTCAGTCAGGGGGCGTGGTAGTCGCCTACTTTTACATTATTAATTTAAATTATATGGAGCACTTTGGAGTGCAGTAGAATCAAGATATTTAGCACAGTGATAGGTAATGAAGTACATATAAAGGAAAAAATCGAAAATTTGAAATTTTTAAGTCAGGGGGCGTGGTAGCCGCCTACTTTTACATTATTAATTTAAATTATGTGGAGCACTTTGGAGTGCAGTAGAATCAAGAAATTTTGCACAGTGATAGGTCATGAAGTACATACAAAGGAAAAAATCGAAAATTTGAAATTTTTCAGTCAGGGGGCGTGGTAGCCGCCTACTTTTAAATTATTAATTTAAATTATATGGCGCACTTTGGAGTGCAGTAGAATCAAGAAATTTGACATACAAGTACATCGTGCAATAGAACAAATAAAATATGAAATTTATGATTTTCAACTGAGGGGGCGTGGTACCCACCCATTTAAAAAAATTTTTTATAAAATATATGGGGCACCTCTGATCATCGTAGAATATTGTAATTTGGCAAACTAGCAATTCTGCCAGTCAATATAAAGAAATAAAATTAATTTTTAGATTTTTCTGCTTATCAAAAAAAAAAAATCTTTGCAAAAAGTAATGATATCACACCAAAAACATAAATGTAAAAAAAGAGCCAAGTTCTCCCGTACAAAAATTCTGCCTAACAAATCAGCCACGAAAAGTTATGAGATCTAAAAGAACGCCAAGTTCTAAGATTCAGCAAGTACTCGTAGGTGCATTGCAAATGTTTTAAGTGGACTTACATCGAATCAACTATTAGTTTTGAAAGTAACTTGTAAACTAATGTAAATTAGTTAATTATTTTTACTTGGCGGGTTTTCTCTTAGTAACCTACTATTAAAAAAGTTTGGAAAACTTGCTAAGTAAAAAAAATTAACTAATTTACATTAGTTTACAAGTTACTTTCAAAACTAATAGTTGATTCGATGTAAGTCCACTTAAAACATTTGCAATGCACCTACGAGTACTTGCTGAATTTTAGAACTTGGCGTTCTTTTAGATCTCATTACTTTTCGTGGCTGATTTGTTAGGCAGAATTTTTGTACGGGAGAACTTGGCTCTTTTTTTACATTTATGTTTTTGGTGTGATTGGTTTTAAATGATATGTTTATGTTTATCTTTTTAAATTGTTGTTGTATTATTTCGGGTAATATATTAGTGTATTCAATTGAAGTGTATATTGTTTCGTTGTTGGGGTTATTATTTGCATTGTTGTTTTTATTGTAGATTTTTCTTTTTCTCTTTGTTATTAGTTTTTCTATTGTTTTGACGTCATATCCATTTTGTGTTGCTATGTATTTTATTGTATCTATTTCATTTTTGTAGTCTATTGCATCCATAGGAATTGTTAATGCTCTTTGGATAAGTGCGTTGTAGGCTGACATTTTTTGCGTGAAGGGGTGATGTGAATCCCGGTGAATCGTTATATCAGTTGTTGTTGGTTTTCTATATATTTTGAACTTTAGTTTATTGTTGTTTTTCTTTATGTTTATGTCTAGGAAGTTTATTTCGTTGTCTATTTCAATTTCTGTGGTGAATTTAATGTTGTTATTTATGTTATTGTAATATTCGGCTTGGTCCGACAATTAAAACTTATTCACTTTTAAATAAAACACAAGTTCACTTTATTCAAATCACTCACAAACTTATTTATTCAACACTTTCAGTTACTTTTCAAACACAGTATCTTGACTTTATCTCAGTTCACAATCAACTAACTCGCCTCGCCACCAAACGGCTATTTATATCAAAAATGATGGGTTCTAGAAACTACTATTGGTTCTTGGGGAAGCTGAAAGTTCGAGAAGCTCTCTATTTACAAATAAAAAATACTGGGATTTTCTGTAGGGGCTAACGTTCTTAATGCTAAACAAAAAGTTTCTCTTAGTCACTAGATATTGCCCCTCACAAGTGTTTACTACTACAATTAACGATATTAAGTAAAGAGAGTATGTACATTAAATAAACAAGAGATACAGAGTAAGTAAAGAGAGTAAGAAAAGTGTGTACATTAAATATAGAAAGAGATACAGAGTAAGTAAAGAGAGTAAGAAAAGTGTGTATATTAAATACAGAAAAGATGTACAGAGCGTAAGAGATAATAACGTATACACATTAGTATTAGACATTACAATAGAAGGAGATACAGAGCGTATGAGATAAATAAAGTGTATACACATTACATTGCCCCCTCCTTAGGACTGATCGTCCCGAACAAATCCATCATCTTCATCACCACTGTAGCGATGTAGTCGGTCGCGATGTACGACTTTAAGTTTACCTCTGACTCCTTTTTGTATCCGGTACACGACGTCGTTGATTTTGCTAATCACTGTATATGGACCTTCCCAGTCCCGTTGAAGTTTCGGTGACAACCCTTTTTGTCGATGGGGATTGTAAAGCCACACTCGATCTCCTGCTTGGAACTCTGTTGTTGTCGCTCGTATATCGTAGCGTGTCTTCATTCGGTCACTGAACATCTTTATTTTTGACCTGGTATCGTCGTGGATCTGAAGGAGTCTTTCTCTGAGGTCATCCAAGTAGTCATCCTCGGCTTGCGGTTCCGACGTGGGACATCCAAATTTTATTTCGCTCGGCAATCTGATGTTCCTTCCCATCAAAATCTCGGACGGTGTATGGCCAGTTGAGCTATGTCTTGCACTTCGATACGCCATCAAAAACAGTGGAATGTGTCGGTCCCAATCTCGCTGGTTGTCGTCCACAACTTTGCAAAGATGTTCCTTAAGGGTTCGGTTGAACCGTTCGACCATGCCATCAGATTGTGGGTGGAGTGGTGTTGTTCTTGTCTTCTTGATGTGAAGAAGCCCACAAACTTACTGGAATATGTTTGATTCAAAGTTCCTTCCCTGGTCGGAATGCAGTTCTAATGGAACACCGAATCTGCTCACCCAGTTGAACACAATTTGGTCTGCGACTGTTTTGGCTTCTTGATTCGGTATGGTGTATGCTTCAGGCCACTTGCTGAAGTAATCCATGACGACCAGAATATAACGATTTCCATTATTTGTTTCCGGAAATGGACCCGCCACGTCTATTGCAATCCTTTCAAAGGGTGATCCGACATTATACTGCTGCATTTGGCTGTGATTCTTTTTGTTTGGGCCTTTGGTGGCAGCACAGGTATCACATTTTCGGCACCACTTCTCGACATCCTCCCTTGCATGTAGCCAATAGAATCGTTGTCGAACCTTTTCTAGCGTCTTGTTTACTCCTAGATGGCCTCCCGAAACTCCATCATGCATCTCTCGCAGAACGTCCATAATCTTCGATCTCGGTAAGACTAGCTGCATTACATAGGACTTTCCATCTGCTGATTCCCACTTACGTCGAAGGACACCTTCTTGGACATGCAAAGAGTCCCACTTGCCCAATAGGCCTTCAGAGCCGGACTTCTGTCGGAGATATCAGCCCATTCTGGTTTTTCCTGGTGTTCCTTGCATGCGAGGATGGGTTCAATATCTGGGTCCTCTTGTTGAGCCTTCCTCATCTCGTCGTTGCTCCAGCCATAAATGGGATCGGTTCTGGTTCGTTGGACAGTAACCACTTCTTTTTCTTCTTGGCGTCTGCAATGCTTACAGTCTTGCTTACATGGTCTCCGAGACAGTGCATCAGCATTTGAGTGAAGCTTCCCCTTCCGATGTTGAATTTCATAATCGTACGTCTGCAGCCTCTCAATCCATCTCGCCACTTGACCCTCTAGATTCTTGAAATTCAAAAGCCAGTTTAGTGCTCCATGGTCGGTTCGGAGAAGAAACTTCTGTCCATAGAGATACTTATGGAAGTGCTTTGTTGCCAAGATCAGTGCAAGAAGTTCTCTTCTGGTCACACAATAGTTTCTTTCTGACTTTGAGAGTACCTTGCTGTAATAGGCAATTACCTTTTCTTCACCATTATGTACTTGTGATAGTACGGCACCAATCCCGACATTGCTGGCATCAGCGTCAATGATGAAAGGTTTTCCGGGAGTCGGATAGGTCAGCACTGGTGTATTACACAAGCGTTGCTTGAGCTCTTGAAAGCTGCGCTCGCACTCACCTGACCACTTGAACTGCTTTCCCTTTTACGTTAGCTGATGTAAACTCTTGGCGATCTCAGCAAAGTCCTTGACAAAGCGTCTATAATAGGTGGCTAGACCCAGAAAGCTTCGGAGTTGATGTTTGTCCTGTGGTGTTGGCCAATTCTTCACGGTGTCAATCTTATCAGGATCTGTCTTTACTCCTTGGGATGAGATGATATGTCCCAGGTATTTCACTTCGGTTTTGAAGAGTGAACACTTTTCTGGATTGAGCTTGAGGTGGGCTTCTCGAAGTCTTTGAAACACGGCTCTCAGATTTGTACAATGTTCGTCAAATGTTTTCCCGTATACGATGACGTCATCCAAATAGACCAGGCAAGATTTCCATGTGAGTCCTTGCAGGACGCATTCCATAAGGCGCTCAAAAGTCGCTGGAGCATTGCACAGTCCAAAAGGCATCACTTTGAACTGCCACAGTCCGTTTCCTGTCGAGAACGCTGTCTTCTCTTTGTCTTCAGGATGGATTTCTACTTGCCAGTATCCACTTTTCAGGTCCAACGTTGAGAACCATTGTGCTCCTTCCATTGCGTCCAGAGTATCACTGATCCTAGGCAGAGGGTAGCTATCCTTCTTGGTCACATCATTCAACCTTCGATAGTCTACGCAAAAGCGGGTTGGTCCGTCTTTCTTCTTTACCAGGACCACTGGAGACGCCCAAGGGCTTTTAGAGTTTTCGATCAGACCCTCTTCTTTCATGGTGGTTATCAGTTCTTCAACCTCACCTTGTTTGGCTAGTGGAAGGCGTCTTGCAGGTTGACGGATCGGCTTTGCATCCCCGGTGTTGATTCGATGTTGAACCAGTTGTGTTCTGCCATATTTCCCTTGCGATGACGAAAAGATGTCTGCAAATTCTTCGTGGAGACCTTCTGCAGTTCTTCGTTGTGGGTGGCCAAGATTAGATGACTTGAGAATGTTCGTCTTTATGGAGTTCAGCTCTTTGGACTTCAATGTTTGCCTTGGCTCTTCTTTGCTGATCCTTGTTATCGCTGATACAGATTCACATTGTCCGACAATCTCACCTTTTCTAAGCTTAACTTCGTACGGCTTGATGTTCAGTATTCGTACGGGAACCATGTTCTTTACAGGTCTAACAAGAGTCTTCCCAACGGTGACGTTTTGGGAGGGCTTTACAGATGCTGGTTCGACCATGAGGTATCGATGGCTTCCAGGCTTACCCTTCAATTTCGTCCACACGAATACTTCTGAAGAAGCAGGCAAAGTCAGATCTTCTTTGATGACGGTTTTCACAGATAGCGAGGTCTCATATGAGTGAATCCCATAGATCATCGGAATCTCGATGTTTCGATATTTTTAAGGACTTGGTTCCCGATGTCCAATATCACTCCGTGATCTTTCATGAAATCGACGCCGACAATGCACTTGTCGCATATATCTGCTACCAGGAACAGGTTAGAGAATTCCAGCTCTGCCATCCGGATCTTAAGACGTACCTCACCATAGACTTTTGCGGCTTCTCCAGTTGCAGTCCTTAGACGATAGCTGTTGGTGTGGTGGAGCCATGTCTTCTTAACGAGGTCCTGCCGTACAATGGACGCCGTGGCACCGGTGTCGATGGTAGCCACACATTTGTTGCCGTTTATACTTGCTTCCACGGTCAGGCTCTTGTTGTCACGTTTCGTTTGAGAAACCTGGATGGTGTTTCTGGGGCCATCGATACCAGAAACCAGCTTCTGCCCCTCGAAGTTGGTTCTTATTCGTTTCCCGGGTGGGAAACAGCTTCGGAAGCAACGTTGTTGGTGTTACTTTGACTTGTTGAGTAAGTTCTGTTTCCACAGTGTTGACATGAGGTTCGTCTTCGCGGTAATCTGCACTGTCGTTGAAGATGCCCAGTCTTGTTGCAGTTCCAGAATCGTGCTGGTCCGTCTCGCTGACTCCTTTCCAGAGTAGCCTTCTGACAAGAGCATTCTTGGACTTCCAATTCTCTCACGCGATGCACGTTTTGGGAAGCTTGTTCTGCGGCTTCCATTGTTAGAGCGAAAGCCAATGCTTCTGGTAGTGTTTGTTTTCCGGCAGTGCGAATAGCCCTTTGGAGATTTATATCGCCCACAGCTCTCACAAAGGCTTCAACAGCAAGTTGATTAATTATCTCGTTGCCAGCTGTTGGGTATGCCAAGTGAAACAGTCGCTCGATATCTGCCTGAAGCTGCTGCAGAGTTTCACCTCTTTTCTGTGCTCTATTGTTAAGCTGAAATCGGAAGACTTCTGTCATGTGGCTATCCCCAAACCGCTGTTCGATTGCGTTTACCAGAACTTTGAAGTCACCGTTCTTCTCTGCTGGGATGGTTTGTAGCAGTTCAGCAGCTGCTCCTCTCAAGGCAAGCGTAAGAGCAATGTATTTTTCGTCATCGTCCCAGCCGTTTGTTAACGCTGCTGCTTCAAACTGTTTCTTGTAGATTGACCACGGAATCTGACCATCAAAGCTTGGAGGATTCACTTCTTTCTTTCTTGAGCATTCACCAGAAGGTTCTCGAGCTTTCATATTTCGCACTTTTTCTAGTTCATTTGTGATGGTTTCGATTTGTTCGTCCATTTTCTCGAAACGTGCATTTTGTTTTTCGACGCGCTCGTCGAGAGTAGTGATTCTCTCTTCGAAGTCCGTAAACCTGCCCTCTAAAAGGTTTCTCTGTTCGTCAAACCGCTCTAGAATATTCTGCTGTTCTTGCTTTTGGTCATTTCTTTGAGCCTCTAGTTGCTTGAGGACATTTCCTTCTAGTTGTTTGAGGACATTCTCTTGCTCGGTATTCTGCTCGTTTCTTTGAGTTTCCAGTTGCTTGAGAACATTATCTTGCTCCTTCTTTTGCTCGTTTCTTTGAGTTTCTAGTTGCTCCAGAACATTCTTGTTTTGAGTTTCTAGTTGCTCCCGAACATTCTTTTGATTCTCTTCAAATTTGGCTAGAAGAAGTGTCATCATAGTAGATAAGTCGGCAGTTGCATTTACCTCTTTCGATTTTGCTTCCACTTCGAAAGCAAACGTATCTGGGTCTTCATTTTGTTCTTCCAGATATTCCTGTAGCCGTTTTACGAGTTCGATTTTACATCCTGCCCCACTTAAGCCACGTTTGCTTAATTCGGCCTTTAGCTCAGAGACAGTTAAGTCTTTTAAAACTTTACTCATTTTTTTTTTTTAATTTTTAACTTCACTATTTCACACAAAATAGTTTAATCACTGTTCACTGTATTATTCTCAATAAGTTTTAATCCCACTTCTGACACCAATGTAATATTCGGCTTGGTCCGATAATTAAAACTTATTCACTTTTAAATAAAACACAAGTTCACTTTATTCAAATCACTCACAAACTTATTTATTCAACACTTTCAGTTACTTTTCAAACACAGTATCTTGACTTTATCTCAGTTCACAATCAACTAACTCGCCTCGCCACCAAACGGCTATTTATATCAAAAATGATGGGTTCTAGAAACTACTATTGGTTCTTGGGGAAGCTGAAAGTTCGAGAAGCTCTCTATTTACAAATAAAAAATACTGGGATTTTCTGTAGGGGCTAACGTTCTTAATGCTAAACAAAAAGTTTCTCTTAGTCACTAGATATTGCCCCTCACAAGTGTTTACTACTACAATTAACGATATTAAGTAAAGAGAGTATGTACATTAAATAAACAAGAGATACAGAGTAAGTAAAGAGAGTAAGAAAAGTGTGTACATTAAATATAGAAAGAGATACAGAGTAAGTAAAGAGAGTAAGAAAAGTGTGTATATTAAATACAGAAAAGATGTACAGAGCGTAAGAGATAATAACGTATACACATTAGTATTAGACATTACAATAGAAGGAGATACAGAGCGTATGAGATAAATAAAGTGTATACACATTACATTATTTATGTATGTTTTGAATAAATCTATTTGTCTTAATGTGCCATTGAAAATGATGAATGTGTCGTCAACATATCGCGAATATGATGTTATTTTTGAGTGGTGAGGGTTATGTCGTGATAAAATGTATTTGTTTTCGAAGTTGTTTAGGTAGATGTCAGCTAGTAAACCGCTTAAAGGTGATCCCATTGCAAGGCCTTCTTCTTGTTTATAAAATTTATTGTTAAATGTGAAATAGTTTTGGTCCAATATTGTGTTTAGTAATAATATTATTTCGTCGATTTGTTGTGTGTTGAGTGTTGCATTTTCTGTTAATTTTGTTTTGAGTATTGTTATTGTTTCTTGGATTGGTATATTTGTGTACATGTTGGTTATATCAAATGATATTAGTTTATGCTGTGGTAATATTTGTATATTCTTTATTTTGTCGATGAAATGGGTGGAATTGGTTATGCTGTGGTTGTTTTGTAATGTTATATTATTTTTAATAAGTTTTTGTAGAGTTTTGGCGACTTTGTAACTTGGTGCTGATGTGAAATTGATAAGTGGTCTTATTGGAATATTTGGTTTGTGGATTTTTGGTAATCCAGTGAATTGTGGAGCTTTAGCATTGGGTTGTTTTTGTTTTTGTTTGGTGATATTTGTAAAAAGGTTATTGCAATTGTTGATGGAGTTGTTGATAATTTTGACATACTTTTTTGTGGGGTCAGTTTTTAATAGTTTGATGTTGTTATTGTCTATGAAGGATTCCGTTTTTTCAATGTATTCTTGTTGATTCATGATGACTACTGTGTTTCCTTTGTCGGCTTTGGTTATGAATGCGTTATTGTCTTTAAGTTTATTTTTTATTGATTTTAGGTTTTGGATGTTTTGTTTGTAGTTTTTCTGTATATTCTTGTGTTTTGTGTTGTTTTTTAAAATATTTTTGAGTTTTTTGTTAATAACTGTTCTTGTTTCGTTTTGTATTTCTGTGTCTGTGATGGTTTTAATGGCTGCTTCAGCGTTAGTTATTTCATTTAGGATTTCATTTTTGTTAATTTTTGGAATATTAAATTTAAGTCCTTTGTTGAGAATGTTAGTTTCTTCTTGGTTAAGTGTTACATTCGTGCAATTTATTAATCTTGGGTAGAACTTATGAGTGTTAACTATTTTTTGTGTCGGATTTTGTTTTTTATTTAGGTTTTTCAATTTGAGCTTTTGTTGTTTAACTATGTTTTCTATTATTTTTGTGATTTGTGTTTCTATTTTTTCTATTAAAAGTTGCGAGGCGATCGGGTGTAGGTTGTTGAGGAGTTTTATATGGTTCTTGTACATTTCATTGTTTAGTTTTACTTTTTTGTTATATAATGATTTGATTTCTTCTTTGATCCATATTTTTTGAGCTGATATCTGTGTTGTTTTTGCTGATTTGGTGGTGGTTTTAATGTTTATTCGGGCATAATTTGGAACGATGTTAAGTTTGAGACAATTTTTATTAAACTTGATGTTCAGTGTTGTTTTTATGATTCTTATTTTGGTGTTTTTGTATTTATAGACCATTTTTGCTTGTTCGGCAGTCAGATTCATATTTGATGGTTTTTTGGTCTCCTGTTGTGTGTTGATATAAATATATAAAATCGAAACGATTTGCTTTATAAGTTATTTTATTTCAATATAAATAACAAAAAACTTAAACACAACTTATTATAAATAATTTTATTTTTCGCGACGCGTTTCGGAATTAATATTCCATCCTCGGGCGTTAATGGTGTTGACTGTTGATGCTGATGGTTGTGCATTCGTCTCATTTTATGCTGTTGTCTTCTATTTTATTGTTGTTGTTAATTTATTTTATTTTTTTGTTTTTATCTTGTTTTATCTTGCGTGTTTTAATGCTGTGTCATATAATATGTTTGGTTTTAGAATTAGTTTGTCATTTAGTAGTTTGTCTTCTTCTGTTTTATATGCTTTATATATTTCATACTCTTCTATGGCATCTAATAGTTTCCCTTTCTTACAATGATGCATTGGAATTAGGTTATTGTCAAAATTGGTGTAATTATGGTTGTTGTTAATCAGGTGTAATGCAAAATTGGATTTTGTGTTTTGTTTTGGTCTATGTTCGTTAAATCTTTCGTAGAATGTGCGTCCAGTTTGTCCAATGTAGTATTTATCACAGTCGTTGCATTTTATTTTGTACACACCTGATGACAATTTCGGGTCATAGTTATTTTTCTGTTGTGTTAATTTCTGTATGTTGTTATTGGTTTTAAATGATATGTTTATGTTTATCTTTTTAAATTGTTGTTGTATTATTTCGGGTAATATATTAGTGTATTCAATTGAAGTGTATATTGTTTCGTTGTTGGGGTTATTATTTGCATTGTTGTTTTTATTGTAGATTTTTCTTTTTCTCTTTGTTATTAGTTTTTCTATTGTTTTGACGTCATATCCATTTTGTGTTGCTATGTATTTTATTGTGTCTATTTCATTTTTGTAGTCTATTGCATCCATAGGAATTGTTAATGCTCTTTGGATAAGTGCGTTGTAGGCTGACATTTTTTGCGTGAAGGGGTGATGTGAATCCCGGTGAATCGTTATATCAGTTGTTGTTGGTTTTCTATATATTTTGAACTTTAGTTTATTGTTGTTTTTCTTTATGTTTATGTCTAGGAAGTTTATTTCGTTGTCTATTTCAATTTCTGTGGTGAATTTAATGTTGTTATTTATGTTATTTATGTATGTTTTGTATTTGTATTTGTATTTGTCTTAATGTGCCATTGAAAATGATGAATGTGTCGTCAACATATCGCGAATATGATGTTATTTTTGAGTGGTGAGGGTTATGTCGTGATAAAATGTATTTGTTTTCGAAGTTGTTTAGGTAGATGTCAGCTAGTAAACCGCTTAAAGGTGATCCCATTGCAAGGCCTTCTTCTTGTTTATAAAATTTATTGTTAAATGTGAAATAGTTTTGGTCCAATATTGTGTTTAGTAATAATATTATTTCGTCGATTTGTTGTGTGTTGAGTGTTGCATTTTCTGTTAATTTTGTTTTGAGTATTGTTATTGTTTCTTGGATTGGTATATTTGTGTACATGTTGGTTATATCAAATGATATTAGTTTATGCTGTGGTAATATTTGTATATTCTTTATTTTGTCGATGAAATGGGTGGAATTGGTTATGCTGTGGTTGTTTTGTAATGTTATATTATTTTTAATAAGTTTTTGTAGAGTTTTGGCGACTTTGTAACTTGGTGCTGATGTGAAATTGATAAGTGGTCTTATTGGAATATTTGGTTTGTGGATTTTTGGTAATCCAGTGAATTGTGGAGCTTTAGCATTGGGTTGTTTTTGTTTTTGTTTGGTGATATTTGTAAAAAGGTTATTGCAATTGTTGATGGAGTTGTTGATAATTTTGACATACTTTTTTGTGGGGTCAGTTTTTAATAGTTTGATGTTGTTATTGTCTATGAAGGATTCCGTTTTTTCAATGTATTCTTGTTGATTCATGATGACTACTGTGTTTCCTTTGTCGGCTTTGGTTATGAATGCGTTATTGTCTTTAAGTTTATTTTTTATTGATTTTAGGTTTTGGATGTTTTGTTTGTAGTTTTTCTGTATATTCTTGTGTTTTGTGTTGTTTTTTAAAATATTTTTGAGTTTTTTGTTAATAACTGTTCTTGTTTCGTTTTGTATTTCTGTGTCTGTGATGGTTTTAATGGCTGCTTCAGCGTTAGTTATTTCATTTAGGATTTCATTTTTGTTAATTTTTGGAATATTAAATTTAAGTCCTTTGTTGAGAATGTTAGTTTCTTCTTGGTTAAGTGTTACATTCGTGCAATTTATTAATCTTGGGTAGAACTTATGAGTGTTAACTATTTTTTGTGTCGGATTTTGTTTTTTATTTAGGTTTTTCAATTTGAGCTTTTGTTGTTTAACTATGTTTTCTATTATTTTTGTGATTTGTGTTTCTATTTTTTCTATTAAAAGTTGCGAGGCGATCGGGTGTAGGTTGTTGAGGAGTTTTATATGGTTCTTGTACATTTCATTGTTTAGTTTTACTTTTTTGTTATATAATGATTTGATTTCTTCTTTGATCCATATTTTTTGAGCTGATATCTGTGTTGTTTTTGCTGATTTGGTGGTGGTTTTAATGTTTATTCGGGCATAATTTGGAACGATGTTAAGTTTGAGACAATTTTTATTAAACTTGATGTTCAGTGTTGTTTTTATGATTCTTATTTTGGTGTTTTTGTATTTATAGACCATTTTTGCTTGTTCGGCAGTCAGATTCATATTTGATGGTTTTTTGGTCTCCTGTTGTGTGTTGATATAAATATATAAAATCGAAACGATTTGCTTTATAAGTTATTTTATTTCAATATAAATAACAAAAAACTTAAACACAACTTATTATAAATAATTTTATTTTTCGCGACGCGTTTCGGAATTAATATTCCATCCTCGGGCGTTAATGGTGTTGACTGTTGATGCTGATGGTTGTGCATTCGTCTCATTTTATGCTGTTGTCTTCTATTTTATTGTTGTTGTTAATTTATTTTATTTTTTTGTTTTTATCTTGTTTTATCTTGCGTGTTTTAATGCTGTGTCATATAATATGTTTGGTTTTAGAATTAGTTTGTCATTTAGTAGTTTGTCTTCTTCTGTTTTATATGCTTTATATATTTCATACTCTTCTATGGCATCTAATAGTTTCCCTTTCTTACAATGATGCATTGGAATTAGGTTATTGTCAAAATTGGTGTAATTATGGTTGTTGTTAATCAGGTGTAATGCAAAATTGGATTTTGTGTTTTGTTTTGGTCTATGTTCGTTAAATCTTTCGTAGAATGTGCGTCCAGTTTGTCCAATGTAGTATTTATCACAGTCGTTGCATTTTATTTTGTACACACCTGATGACAATTTCGGGTCATAGTTATTTTTCTGTTGTGTTAATTTCTGTATGTTGTTATTGGTTTTAAATGATATGTTTATGTTTATCTTTTTAAATTGTTGTTGTATTATTTCGGGTAATATATTAGTGTATTCAATTGAAGTGTATATTGTTTCGTTGTTGGGGTTATTATTTGCATTGTTGTTTTTATTGTAGATTTTTCTTTTTCTCTTTGTTATTAGTTTTTCTATTGTTTTGACGTCATATCCATTTTGTGTTGCTATGTATTTTATTGTGTCTATTTCATTTTTGTAGTCTATTGCATCCATAGGAATTGTTAATGCTCTTTGGATAAGTGCGTTGTAGGCTGACATTTTTTGCGTGAAGGGGTGATGTGAATCCCGGTGAATCGTTATATCAGTTGTTGTTGGTTTTCTATATATTTTGAACTTTAGTTTATTGTTGTTTTTCTTTATGTTTATGTCTAGGAAGTTTATTTCGTTGTCTATTTCAATTTCTGTGGTGAATTTAATGTTGTTATTTATGTTATTTATGTATGTTTTGTATTTGTATTTGTATTTGTCTTAATGTGCCATTGAAAATGATGAATGTGTCGTCAACATATCGCGAATATGATGTTATTTTTGAGTGGTGAGGGTTATGTCGTGATAAAATGTATTTGTTTTCGAAGTTGTTTAGGTAGATGTCAGCTAGTAAACCGCTTAAAGGTGATCCCATTGCAAGGCCTTCTTCTTGTTTATAAAATTTATTGTTAAATGTGAAATAGTTTTGGTCCAATATTGTGTTTAGTAATAATATTATTTCGTCGATTTGTTGTGTGTTGAGTGTTGCATTTTCTGTTAATTTTGTTTTGAGTATTGTTATTGTTTCTTGGATTGGTATATTTGTGTACATGTTGGTTATATCAAATGATATTAGTTTATGCTGTTTTAATATTTGTATATTCTTTATTTTGTCGATGAAATGGGTGGAATTGGTTATGCTGTGGTTGTTTTGTAATGTTATATTATTTTTAATAAGTTTTTGTAGAGTTTTGGCGACTTTGTAACTTGGTGCTGATGTGAAATTGATAAGTGGTCTTATTGGAATATTTGGTTTGTGGATTTTTGGTAATCCAGTGAATTGTGGAGCTTTAGCATTGGGTTGATTTTGTTTTTGTTTGGTGATATTTGTAAAAAGGTTATTGCAATTGTTGATGAAGTTGTTGATAATTTTGCCATACTTTTTGTGGGGTCAGTTTTTAATAGTTTGATGTTGTTATTGTCTATGAAGGATTCCGTTTTTTCAATGTATTCTTGTTGATTCATGATGACTACTGTGTTTCCTTTGTCGGCTTTGGTTATGAATGCGTTATTGTCTTTAAGTTTATTTTTTATTGATTTTAGGTTTTGGATGTTTTGTTTGTAGTTTTTCTGTATATTCTTGTGTTTTGTGTTGTTTTTTAAAATATTTTTGAGTTTTTTGTTAATAACTGTTCTTGTTTCGTTTTGTATTTCTGTGTCTGTGATGGTTTTAATGGCTGCTTCAGCGTTAGTTATTTCATTTAGGATTTCATTTTTGTTAATTTTTGGAATATTAAATTTAAGTCCTTTGTTGAGAATGTTAGTTTCTTCTTGGTTAAGTGTTACATTCGTGCAATTTATTAATCTTGGGTAGAACTTATGAGTGTTAACTATTTTTTGTGTCGGATTTTGTTTTTTATTTAGGTTTTTCAATTTGAGCTTTTGTTGTTTAACTATGTTTTCTATTATTTTTGTGATTTGTGTTTCTATTTTTTCTATTAAAAGTTGCGAGGCGATCGGGTGTAGGTTGTTGAGGAGTTTTATATGGTTCTTGTACATTTCATTGTTTAGTTTTACTTTTTTGTTATATAATGATTTGATTTCTTCTTTGATCCATATTTTTTGAGCTGATATCTGTGTTGTTTTTGCTGGTGGTGGTTTTAATGTTTATTCGGGCATAATTTGGAACGATGTTAAGTTTGAGACAATTTTTATTAAACTTGATGTTCAGTGTTGTTTTTATGATTCTTATTTTGGTGTTTTTGTATTTATAGACCATTTTTGCTTGTTCGGCAGTCAGATTCATATTTGATGGTTTTTTGGTCTCCTGTTGTGTGTTGATATAAATATATAAAATCGAAACGATTTGCTTTATAAGTTATTTTATTTCAATATAAATAACAAAAAACTTAAACACAACTTATTATAAATAATTTTATTTTTCGCGACGCGTTTCGGAATTAATATTCCATCCTCGGGCGTTAATGGTGTTGACTGTTGATGCTGATGGTTGTGCATTCGTCTCATTTTATGCTGTTGTCTTCTATTTTATTGTTGTTGTTAATTTATTTTATTTCTTTGTTTTTTATCTTGTTTTATCTTGCGTGTTTTAATGCTGTGTCATATAATATGTTTGGTTTTAGAATTAGTTTGTCATTTAGTAGTTTGTCTTCTTCTGTTTTATATGCTTTATATATTTCATACTCTTCTATGGCATCTAATAGTTTCCCTTTCTTACAATGATGCATTGGAATTAGGTTATTGTCAAAATTGGTGTAATTATGGTTGTTGTTAATCAGGTGTAATGCAAAATTTGATTTTGTGTTTTGTTTTGGTCTATGTTCGTTAAATCTTTCGTAGAATGTGCGTCCAGTTTGTCCAATGTTAAAGGTGATCCCATTGCAAGGCCTTCTTCTTGTTTATAAAATTTATTGTTAAATGTGAAATAGTTTTGGTCCAATATTGTGTTTAGTAATAATATTATTTCGTCGATTTGTTGTGTGTTGAGTGTTGCATTTTCTGTTAATTTTGTTTTGAGTATTGTTATTGTTTCTTGGATTGGTATATTTGTGTACATGTTGGTTATATCAAATGATATTAGTTTATGCTGTGGTAATATTTGTATATTCTTTATTTTGTCGATGAAATGGGTGGAATTGGTTATGCTGTGGTTGTTTTGTAATGTTATATTATTTTTAATAAGTTTTTGTAGAGTTTTGGCGACTTTGTAACTTGGTGCTGATGTGAAATTGATAAGTGGTCTTATTGGAATATTTGGTTTGTGGATTTTTGGTAATCCAGTGAATTGTGGAGCTTTAGCATTGGGTTGTTTTTGTTTTTGTTTGGTGATATTTGTAAAAAGGTTATTGCAATTGTTGATGGAGTTGTTGATAATTTTGACATACTTTTTTGTGGGGTCAGTTTTTAATTAATATTACAATTCTCCAACTTTTTTTACCGTTCCGATCTTCTTTTTTTGGAACAACCCAAATAGGAGAATTGTATGGACTGCTGCTTGGAACGATTATTCCGTGCTCCAACATTTCAGATATCTGTCTATCAACTTCGTCTGAATGAATTTCTGGGTAGCGATAAAGTTTGTTATAAATTGGGACATTATTTTTTGTTAATATTTGATGTTTGATTTGGTTTGTGAATGATAAGGGTTCTCCCTTTTTGTAGAATATTTTTCTGAAAGACTGTAACAGATTTTTTAATTTTGAAATATCTACATCGTTCAGGTGGTCTGGGAAAAGATTTGTTTGACTTTCAACTTTAACGCTTTCACTGAAAAAAACGCTCAAAACTTCTTTGTTTTGGCTAATAAGATCTTCATACATTTCTTTATCTTTGTTGAAATATATTGGGATTGAAGCGTTTTCAGTTATTAAAAGTCTCGCTTGATAATTTATTACTGGATTTAGAGCAAGGAGGACATTGTTACCAATCAATCCATCAAAGTACTCATGGAATTGGTATTCGAGAAAGCTTACAAAATAATTAGAATCGTCGTTAAATTCTTTAAAAATAGGAAAACTATACTCAACACTTGTGCTTATATTTCGATTAAGGACTTTCAAAACATGATTCTTAGGTGTTACTTGCCATTTTGGGTTGCAGATATTTGTGTTTATTATTGAAAATTCTGCACCGCAATCAACAATGAAACGAAGTTTTCGTGTCGGATTATCAATTACTATATAGGGTAATTGTTTCGATTGTTTAACTGAAAATTTTGTGTATTTTGATTAGTTCTTTCGTTTTGAGTGTTAAAATTCTCATTTAAACTAACATCCATTGGTTCAGGATCAGAGTTTCTGGGCCCAAACCTATTCGAAAAATTTGAATTTCTCGATTGGCCACTTTGGTTGTGGATATTATTTCGCGCATTATTATTGTTGCCATTGCATTGCATTGACCGACTGCCATGATTTGTATACCGAGGTGTATAATTCGTATTGGTCTGATTCTGGTTTCTTTGGTGGGATTGACTTGAAGGATTATAAGAGTTGTTTGAGTTTCTTTGAAATGAATTGTTGGGATTGAAATTATTATTATTGTTATAAGAATACCTGTGAAAACTATTTGCTTGTCTTGTATCCGAGCTTGAAGAGTGGTTTGAAAAAGAATTATTTTGAATTTGACCATTAGGTCCAACAAGTTGATGATTAATTTCAACAATAATTTTATAAGCTTCAGTTAATGTTTTTGGATTTCTGCTTAAAATAATAGATCTTGTTGGTTCTGGTAGATTATTTTTGAATGAGTTAAGAGCAATTCTGTTATTGGATTCTATAACCTGCTTGTCATGGAATCCGTTCGCTAGTAAATAAACATTATTTATTCTACTTAATAAATGTGTAATACTGTTATGAAAGTCTTTTATATTTGTTTTTACTCTTATTAATCTTAATTTATCTAGCAATACATCAGATGAAAGTCTTTCCCCAAAACAACTTATTAACATTGCCTTAACTTCTTCCCAATCGTTTTGATACCCATGTTTCTGCAATTCAATCCTAGCTTTTCCAACTATTTTATCTTTTAAAAATCCCGAAAGAATAAGTAAAGTTGAATTGTCGAAAGAATTTAAAAGAGGAAGTAATGAATCTACTCTAGTTATAAAATCAATTAAACAACTTGAGTTCCCGTTAAATTCGGGGAGTTTACTTATCAAATCTAAAACTAACTTAAATTTATCGGGAACGTTGAGGGAATCCATCTTGTTGTTGTGTTGATTTACTCACTCGAAAAACGTTGGGGTATTTCTGGCTGGCTTTCTTTTTGAGTTTTCTTTTCTTGCTTTTACAGGAATGATGTTATTAACAATTTTTTTTTTTTCAATATTTATTCAGTTTTTTTTTTTTTGTGCATTCATTGGAAAAAAATATTGCGAATGAATGGATAAAATTAATGAAATTTATTTAGTTCGTTGTAAACTTTTGTCTTTTTCTTTTTTTTTTCTTTTTATAATAGGTATATAAATTTTACATTTCAAGTTATTTATTTTATTTCATTTCACTTATTTTATTACACGAAAGTTTGTTTTTTTGTTACTAAGCAAATCAACTTTTAACTTCACAATCAATTTTTCTTCGAATCAGTTTTTGTCCAGTCTGTACTTTTTACTTAAGAAAGAAGCTTAGTTTGAAGAGTCTTTCTAGAAAACTTCTATGCATTTGTGTGAAGGCGGATTGAAGCGTCCCTTTTTTTTTAATAGGTGTTGTTTGAAAAAAATTGTAAGCTTAACTGTTTCTGTTCGGCTTTTTTAGGGTTCCGTACACAGAGTGTAAACGAAACCCTTATAACATCACTTCGTTTTCTGTTCATTCGTCTTTCACTAGCGATTTCTTCGAATCTGGTAGGCCGATTGCAATGAAATTTGGTACACATAATAAAGTATTCAGTAGTAATCTAAAAATGTTGTTTTCATGTTTAAAAGATAAATAGTTTCGAAGTTATTAAAGAGAAAAGTTAAAAAAATACAAAAATTACCATTCTCCCCCCTGCTCTCCGAAACTACTGGGCCTAAAATTATGAAAAAGATACTGAGAATAGGTCTCAACCTGTAGATTACAAAAAAGCAAATAAGAAGTCTGTACTGTTACATATAACACAGATATGACTCAATATTTGGAGTAAATTTTTAATTTTTGACTCAAATTTACAATTTATTTCCTCCAAAACCGTTATACCGATTGAGTTAAAAGTTGGCCAATATATCAACGTGTTAAGTAGAAATACAATCATATTTTTTTTATATTTTTAAGAGAAATAGTTTTGTAGTTATATAAGAAAATATGGAAAAATAGGCAAAAATGTCAAAAACAGGCCATTCCCCCCCCCCCCCCCTAATCTCCGAAACTACTGGACCTAAAATTCCTTAAAAAAACTGAAATATAGGTCTATAACATGAATATTACCGGAAAAGTGATAAGAAGTCACAGTTATTTGTGTAACATACAAAATTTTTCAATATACTAATTTCCAATTTCATTAAATTTTAAAACCATTTTTTTGAACAGGTGGTAACCCTATTGACTTTAAATTAAGTACAATCATTCATTAATTGCCTACGATGACAAACATATTTTTCTTGTATTTTTAAGACAAATAGTTTTGAAATTATTCAAGAAAAAACAACAAAAAAGGCCGAAAATGCAAATAACTAAACCCCTCCTCATCACCAAAAAGGATGGGCCTGGAATTTCCAAAAAAATTCAAAAAATAGTTTCATACGTATAGATTACAGAACAAAAAAAAAATTGGAGTAATAATGTAAATAACGATATATTTTCAAGGCAAATGGTTTTGAAGTTATTCAAAAAAAAACCAACAAAAAAGGACTATGAAAAACACTCAATTTCGCCCCCTCCTCATATCCGAAAGGGCTTGGCCAGGCATTTCCAAAATAATTTCAAAATGTAGTTAAAACGTGTAGGTTACAGAAAATACAAAAAACATTACAGTGATGATGTAAATAAGCATAAATCCGAATATGTATTAGGGTTCCGTACACAGAGTGTAAACGAAACCCTTATAACATCACTTCGTTTTCTGTTCATTCGTCTTTCACTAGCGATTTCTTCGAATCTGGTAGGCCGATTGCAATGAAATTTGGTACACATAATTCAGTATTTAGTAGTAATCTAAAAATGTTGTTTTCATGTTTAAAAGATAAATAGTTTCGGAGTTATTAAAAAGAAAAGATAAAAAAATACAAAAATGACCATTCTTCCCCCTGCTCTCCGAAACTACTGGGCCTAAAATTATGAAAAAGATACTGAGAATAGGTCTCAACCTGTAGATTACAAAAAAGCAAATAAGAAGTCTGTACTGTTACATATAACACAGATATGACTCAATATTTGGAGTAAATTTTTAATTTTTGACTCAAATTTACAATTTATTTCCTCCAAAACCGTTATACCGATTGAGTTAAAAGTTGGCCAATATATCAACGTGTTAAGTAGAAATACAATCATATTTTTTTTTATATTTTTAAGAGAAATAGTTTTGTAGTTATATAAGAAAATATGGAAAAATAGGCAATAGGCAATAGGCAACCGGATTTGAACCTTCACTCAAATGCCAGACGTCGCTAACCATTCGACCACGGGCCCTAATGTACTCAACTAGTACAGTTTGAATACCATTATAATTTTTCGAAAATTTGTAGGTATGCCCTCATCCAAAATATAAGACATTTGTCACAAGACAATACATGTGTGGTGTTAGCTGGATAGTAGAGTACTCGCCTGATGCTCTTGATGTGCCTGGTTCGAATCTTGTCGTGGGATTGCTTTTCTTTTTTTTCTTTTTGTATTCGTATTACAATGAGACTTAATTTTTATTATAAGTTAAACTCTTGTTTGGTATATAAGAAGAGACAACCTATTCGAGTTATAATTAGTTTTTTTTTATTTTTGAATATTGCAATAAAATCAATTGTTTATTTGCCGAAGAAAAAATAAAGTTCCTTATTCCTTTCTTACTTTTGTGTTTCGTTTTTTTTTGTTTCTTTTTAGGGTTCTAACACAGGTGAAAACGAAAACCTATAAGATCAGTTCGTTTTCTTTTTATTTGTCGTTCACAAGCGATTTCTTAGAATCTGCTAAGCTGATGGCAATTAAATTTGGTTCACATTTTCTAGAGTAGATAGAAGTGATCCGAAAATGCTGCTACCAGATTTTTAAGATACACAGTTTCGAAGTCATTGAAGGAAATAGGCAGAAAGACTATTCAAATTATCTTCCAAGAATATGTTTGGTTTCAAATCTTAATCCTTGTATAAAAAATCCTTCAAAACTGAAAGAAAGTAGGGTCGGATAATCAAGTACGGAACCCTCCTGGAGCGAGTTTATCTCGCACTTGTCCACTTTTTTTATTTGAACCAATGAATATCACGTTAGATTGGTACAGTTGAGTACTGAGTAGATAGTTTCTTTTCACTTGTTTTTCTATACTGAGATGATACTTCGTTTCTCAAAAAAAAATGTTCACTTCTTTTTACCGACTTTTTACTGACTGCGCCATTTAAGTAATTCATTTGCATCAGAGAAATGAAACACTATTTATTTAGTTTATTACTTAACAGTTACTTTTTTTTATTAAATTTCTTTTAAACATATCTGCTTACTTACTAACAGTCGACTAACTCAATAGGCTTCACAAACTAGCAAATAGACCTTAGTGGACAAACTAATGATTACGATCTTGACTTACGATCTACGATCAAACATTTCTCTAGCTTGGTCTCTGAAAAGAGATCATGCTGGAAAGAATTTAGTTAAGTTCTCTTTTTCAGTTATTAATAACAGCACGATTGGTGTTTGCTTTACAAACAGCAAGAGTGCTTAACAATTCTTACCAAGGAGAATTTCATTATGTAACAATATACATATACACCTTATAGTAATTGCAGCGTCGAGAATTGACGAGAGCGACGCGTGTATTACCAACCAGAACTATTTATGTCGGTACTATACCCATGAATAACTGGCAGCGACAACGACGGGTAAAGTTTACAACTTAAAATTCTCGACGCTGCAAATACTATAAGGTGTATATACAAAGACGAGAGCGACCCAGAGCGCACATCGAACAATCCAATTATATGTGTAAGATAAAAAAGTAGGTACATTGAGTTAATGTAATCTTACATTATATTAAAAAATAGACGCTGCAAATTCCGTTAATATTACATTGACCCAATGTATACTACATTCGAATACTTCCTTGTTCTAATGGAAAACTTCATCAAGTAATGTAATGTACCAAAAGTAATGTACATTCTAAATTCATTCAATGTAATTCTACATTTACTCAATGTACCCCACATTTGATGGATGTTGTTCACATTGGCTGAATGTACCTGAGATTAAAATGAGTATGTTTGAACAGTTCGAACACATCCAACTTTTTCTTGTGTGCTTATTCATACTCGTTCGATTGCAACCCTTACTTATGAATAATTTGACTCATAAATAAAAAGGCTTGTAAGTCAAACCAAGCAAGCAGAAGGAACTCGCAAATATTTTTCGTTTTCTATCATTTCAAGTCACATTGATTCACAAGCAATTTGCTTGCTTGTACTTACTCAAACATGTTTGAGTTTTCGGGTAAAATTGATTGGATGTTTCAATTTTTTTTTCTCTACGAAGAAAAAAAATAAAGATGCAGGCTTTGTATGGGTTGTAATTTAACGAATAGAAATATTTATAAATGAGTTAGGTGGCTGGATTTGCAGTCATAAATATAATAATCCACACTGGAAACATAATTTTTCACATTAATTAAAGAAAGGATTTATTAATGAATGCATACATTAAAATAGGTTAGGTATGTTTGTATACCTATGGCTATACCTATAGAAAATAGTGACGAAGATTATGTCATGGGAATACCTGCTTCCGGTTGGTAGAGAATGCAGTTTTGTAAAGATATTTTAAATATTGTTAATCTTTTTATAACATATCTGACCTTCTACCTATAACCAAGCTACCTACTACTTTCTGGGTAATATGTAATCCTTTTTTAGGGTGGGATGTTGGCTTTTTGTAATTAGAGTAATAAAACAAAAATTGAGGTATGATATGAATGAACATTTTAAGGTAAGCTATGAAACCAAACATTATTTTTCGATTTACTTACAAGCGCCATGAATAATTGAGTGGTGATTGCAAGCGATCTTACTTTCAACCAGAAAACTCGTTTGAACTCGTTTGAAATGAGGGATGATTTGTAAATAATTTTACTGGTTTTGATGGTATTGCTCCAATAGTATTAAAAAGTTGTGCTTTTTCTCTTGCAACTCCTCTTGAAATCATCTTCAATCGATCTCTTCGTGAAGGTTTCTTCTTAGAACAGTGGAAGAATTCGTATGTGTACCCAGTTTTTAAATCTGGTTCTAAAAATAATGTAGTAAACTACCGCCCAATTTGCCAATTATCTGTCATTCCTAAGCTTTTTGAAAAAAAATCATATATAAAAAACTTGTATTCGCTGTAAAAGAGATTATCTCCCCATTTCAGCATGGTTTTATAAGTGGTAGATCTACTGCAACGAACCTAACTTTATTTAGTAACTATGTTCTAGATGCTTTTGAAAACGGATACCAATGTGATGTCATTTATACTGATTTCTCTAAAGCTTTTGACAGGGTGGATCACTTTATTTTATTGCATAAGCTTTCGAACCTTGGTTTTCATTCTAATCTTTTAAAATGGGTTGAATCCTACTTAACTGGTAGAACCCAATTTGTCCGCATAAATAATTTTGTTTCAAGTCCGATTGTTGTCACTTCAGAAGGGAGTTCCACAAGGAAGTCATTTAGGACCACTTCTCTTCCTCTTATTTATCAATGATATTCCTAGTTTATTGTTAAATTGTGTTTGTTTAATGTACGCAGATGACCTGAAATTGTTCTCATGTATAAAATCTATGTTCCGATTATATAAACTTACAACGCGATCTTGATAACTTGTCTATATGGTGTACTAAAAACGATTTGCTGTTAAATATTTCTAAATGTCAATGTATGGTGTATCCTCGTTGTGCGCAACCGATTTCGTTTTCGTATTTTATAAATGGATCTGTTTTGTCTAAAGTTGATATCAAAAAGGATTTAGGTGTTATCTTTGATCGTAAATTAACGTTTTCCAACCACATAGACTACGTAGTTTCCAAGGCTAGTTCTATGCTGGGATTCATTTCTAGGAACGCTAAAGATTTTTCTGATCCTTTTACTCTAAGATCTCTATATTTTTGTTATGTGCGTTCCATATTAGAATACTGTTCCACCATATGGAATCCTTTGTATGCGGTCTATTCAATGAGGATCGAAAGAATTCAAAAACGATTTACCAGAACAGCCATTCGAATTTTACGTTGGAACTCAGAATTGCCACCATACAAAACAAGATGTTTGTTGCTAGGAATTCAATCCTTGGAATCACGACGCACATATTTTGATATAATGTTTGTTCATGATTTGATAAATTATAAAATTAACTGCCCTCAATTGCTTCACTTAGTAGGGTTTCATGTGCCTAATCGTAACTTACGAAACAATCGTTTATTTCATTTGCCTTTTCAAAGAGTTAATTATGGAACCAATGAACCTTTAACTCGTTGCCTAAGACAAGCCAATTCTGTATGTGATGTCATTGATTTTAATTTAAATTTAAGTAGAGAATGTTTTAAACAGAAATTGTTATTAATTATTTATTTTGGTGGTTAATATTTTTTTTTTTGTAACTAATTTGCTTGTATCTAGTCTATAAGAGCTCTGACTCTGATTGATAATAATAAATAAATAAATAAATAAGTAAATAAATAAATAAATAAAAAAACTCGAAATTACTTGCTTGTGCGTTGACTCAGTTTGTTCAAACTCGTTTTTTTGAGTAAATGCCCGAAACTTACAAACAATACTTGACTCATTTGAATCTCTGGTACCTACTCTACATTGACGATCGGCAGCTGCACGCTAACGCTGTCCCGTTTCGGTTTTTTCCATTTGGTTTTGGCTTTAATTTTACTCATTCATTTCGTGGACTTTACTTGCGGCGTGAGTGTCATTTAGTAGTTTACTCGGATACAAAATAAAATTATAAAGTGGAAAAAAATATATTTTAAATAAAATATTCAACAAAATAAGCGGCAGCATCTAAAATTATACAAAAGAGTTTTAATATTCTTACAAAACAACAAGGTGAGTTCATTATTTGTAAATTTATGTAGGTACATATAAATGTAGGTATTTCACATGTGAAAATGGGGTTATTATCTTGTTGGAAGTGCACCAAAGCGTTTGATATTTCAAAGAAATCGACAAATGTAATTTCCTTTATTTGTAATTTTTATGTTTTATCCGAAAAATACAAACAAATTGAAAACATTTCACTTACATTCTTCCACACATATAAATATATGTATACAAAAAATTTTGCAATCATTTTGACTTAACCCTTCTAGGACGTATGTATGAAGGAACTTACATTTGTCGATTTCGTTGAAATATCAAACGCTTTGGTTGGAATATAGCTCGCATTGTTCCATTCTTTTCACTTTTTATAGTAAAATATTTCCCAAGATTGTTTGCTAGACGCGATTCATAATATCTGCATCCAAAAGCCGCCACTTATGATGCAAATATTCTCTGTGCCAAATAAAAAAGACTACTTACTCGGAAAATTAGGAAAAACGAACTTCGATGTTTGCATAGAGCAACATCTCCATTTGCCAAACTTTTGTCTTTCAAGGTGATCATAATAATGTGTGTCGCAAAATAAATAATTTCAAAAACGTTCGCTTGGAGTCGAACGTTCGATTTGCTATTCATAATTAGGGCCTAAAACAAACTATTTGCAAATTCAAATTCAAACAGATGTTGCTTTCTTTGTTGATAGCATGTACTTTGTTTTGTCCTCATTCACTTCAAGACCAACGGGTTTTGCCTGTTCTTCAATCGCTGAGAAGGCCTCAAGCACAGCTCTCTTGGATCAAACGATGATATCTATGTCGTCCGCATAGCCTAAGAGCTGGGTGGACTTGTTGAAGATAGTGTTTTCAGTGCTCACATCTGCCTTGCGCACTATCTGCTCCAGGACTATGTTGAAGAAGTCACATGACAACGCATCTCCTTGTCTAAACCCTGCGCATGCTTGAAAGAACTCCGATGAGCTGTTACCCATTTGCATACTGCACTGCGTATTGTTTAGCGTCATGCGGCACAGCTGGATCAGTTTGTTCGGGATCCCGAATTCAAAACATAGACAGTTTAAAGTGTACTCTCATGCAACAACATTGCGTAAAAACATTTGCCTAAGTTTAGCTAGAAAATATCAACTTCAATTTGCATATTCGATAGCAGAACCTTCCATAAATGGTAGCTGGTATTCAATAAATGAATCAGATCGGACACAAAGTTGCTATGATAGCATCATATCGAGAATTTCAAAAGTTACAAATGAATCAGTAAAATCATTTTCAAAAACAAAATGCCCTGCAGGTGTTCCACAAGGATCTGTTTTAGGCCCGTTTTTATACAATATTTATACTTCCGATTTTCCCGAACTCCATAACTGTGACATCACTATGTATGCAGATGATACAGGAATCTATTCTTCTGATGTGTTTGGTTCTGTTGTTGAAACCAATCTTCAATCAGCTTTGAATACTATATTATTATATTTCCACAAATGGAAAATTAAGGTTAACGCGTCGAAAACGCAAGCTATCTTTTTTACAAGAAAAAGAAAGACTTGCTTTTATCCTGCTAACCCTCTTAAAATGGAGAACATTGATATTAATTGGAAAGACAGTGCTAAATTTCTGGGTATAACTCTTGATACTAAAATTACTTATAACAAGCAAATTGCCAACACTGTTGATAAAGTTAATAAGACCATTAAAATAATATATCCTATAATAAATAGAAAATCATTGCTTAGTAGAGAAAACAAACTCATAATTTACAAAACAATTTTTCAATCATTCATGTTGTATGGCTGCCCCGTTTGGGGAAAGTGTGCGAAGACCCATATACAAAAATTACAAGTATCACAAAACAAGGTTCTAAAATTATTGCTTAAGCTTCCTTGGCATTTTTCAACGCGTGAACTGCATGAACAGGCTAACATCGACACTGTTTCATTAAGAATCTCAAAACTTTACACAAGATACTCATTTAATTGTTCATTGTCAGATAACATTCTGATTTCAAATCTTACAAACTAATTTGTTGTTTTTATATATTTTTAAAATAATTTATTTATTTATTTATTTATTTATTTTATTTATCTATTTATTTATTTATTTATTTATTTATTAATTTATCTATTTACGTATTTATTTATTAATTTATTTATTTAATAATTTATAAACCTTATAATATTGCAAAATTGTTTGTTTTTTTCTGAATTTTTTTGTTCCTTTTCCTTTGTTATTACTATTCATTTGTATATTATTTATTATTATTGTTCTTTCTATTGTTGTATCTATTTTTTTCTTATTTACCTCGTTATTTATTAGTCTTTTTTTCTCGTTTTAAGTCTTGTTATATGCATTTAACCATTCTGTGATATTAGTTTATATTTATGTTAAGAAATACTATTTATATTATAACTATTACTGTTTTTTTTCTCTTTATATGAAAGGTTTTTTATCAGCTTTTCCTTTCAATTAAATCATCCCCTAATTAACCATTGTTTTTCAAACATTAAAAAATTGTTCAGTAGTAAGATATTATTATCATAACTCTGTGTAAATTGTGCGGTTACAAGACCAATATGTATACATTCTGCTGTTAATAAATCTACAAAAAAAAAATGCAATGGGTATATATTCAAAACTGGATTTTATATAGCAGTTTGTAAAAGTGATATTGAGATTTATTTGATCTTAAATATTTTTATGGTGGAGATTGATTCGATTGCTTTGTTTTGTCAAAAGTTAACTATGATTGAATATAATCCTCATTATTTAGCTTATGATATAATACCAGATCAATTGGGAGAGTTTTCAATTATAAACATCAAAGATTTGGTTGGACCCCCTTTAACTAAAATCAAAACTTCGAGGATTAGAACTATGATCAAAGTCAAAGAATATTACCAGTGTGATCAATGCGAGTTTATGCCAGTTCAAGTCATTAATACACAGAATCTGGCTACAAATTATTTTCTATCAGATGATGTCAATCAAAACCAAATGAACCAAAATAATCAAGGAATTTTTGTTATAGACGCCTCAAGTAACACACAAGTTTTACTTGATAGTGAGGCAAAGAAGCAGGAATTACGGTCACTTCTTCAATCTTGGGAACTATCTGAACTAGAGAATTATTTTGTTGGTAAATAGTACTTCTTTCAAGAAAGTCAATAAAATATCTAAAATCAGGGGGCCAGTGATGTTGAATATCGTTGTAAAAAGACCAATTTTAACAAATCTTTGGGTTGAGTTCGTCACTGACTTCCAGAATTTCATAATCTTAACAAATATCGATAGAAAAAAAAACAATGTATTGCTCAAATACTTTCTCATTAGAGCTAATTATCATGTTTATATTATTTTCTTTAGAGCAAAAACTCTTCGTTCACATCTTGAAAATTATAAAAACAGAAGATGTGGAGAAAGCTATAAAAAATGTTCCTCTTGGTACTCAAGTACTTTTTAAAGACTGCTTAGAAAAATGGAGAGAGTCTATCGGTCAACCCTTAATACCTTATAACTAAACCGAGCTATTGCATTTCGGTGCAAGCTCATTAGAACCGGTTTCAAGCTGTTCAACTCCAAAAAGTTGTTCATCAATCTTCGAAACAATTAACGAAAATTCAGTATCATTGAATACAATACTAAATTCAAGTAAAGGTCAGCTTATATGTGATTATTATCAAAATAATGGGGAATTTCAAGAAGAACAACGTACAATGCTAATAAATATAATAGCCAATCATTTCGAACAAAACAAAATGCATTTAAATTTGTCATCCAGCTATAGAATTGAAAAGGAAATAATTGGAAAATTTCCAACTGAGAAAATGGTAAGTTAATAAAAAATGAGACGATTTATGCATTTCTAATAGTTTTTTTTTTATATTAATATGTGGGAACTGCTTGAATGAAGAGATCTTCCTTTGTTGAGTTTCAAATTCGAACTGATTTTATTTTATTTTTTAACTGCTATTTATACGAAAAAGTTTGTTTACATTCGATAAACAAACTAAGTAAATTATATTGTGATTGATATAATAAATTATTTTTAAGCAAAGTAAAACATTTATTTTTATAAACTAAGTGGAATATATGTAACTATATTAAATTAATGGGCTGCCACATTACTCGCCCTCTAATGACAACGATCTCTGTCTGGAATGTGAACTCTTCTACCAGATTTGGTTGTTATTTGAGGTGGAATTGCAGTAACATTTGATTCTTGCGTTTGGTCTTGATCTTGATCGTTTAAGAGAAATGCTGGTTTGAGGCGGTCTATTGATATATTTTTCTGATGTCCTTTGATCTCTAGTGTGTAATATTTGTTCGTCTTCGACTTCACAAGGGATGGGTCATCATATGGTTGTTGTAATGGCTTTTTGATTGCATCATTACGAAGGAAAACGTGACTCGAATTTTGGAGGTTTTTGTTGACGAAAATTTTGTTAGAACCGTGACGTTCAGGTTGGATTGGTTGAAGGTTTTGCATCGTCTCTCGAAATTTATGAAGGAAATCGTGGTTGAATGAATCATTAGATGTTATGAACAAATCGCCGGGAAGCCTTAATGTTGTACCATAAACAAGTTCAGCTAAGGTTGCTTTGTAGTCTTCTTGTAAGGACAATCTGAGACCGAGCAGAACAATTGGGAATTTGGCAACCCAATCTTCTGTTCCGTGGCATTTGATTACTGTCTTCAAAGTTCGGTGAAATCGCTCTATCATTCCATTTGCCTGGGGATGATAAGGCGATGAACGGTGTCTCTTGATGCCCAAAAGTTTTGACAGCTCATTGAAAAGGGAAGATTCAAATTGCCTTCCTTGGTCTGTCACGATGTCTTGAGGGATCCCGAACCTGGATATCCAACCGGAAAGAAAAGCTGTTGCTACTGTTTCAGCGGTGATATCTATGAGAGGAATAACTTCTGGCCATCTTGTAAATCGATCAATGCAGGTGAGAGCGTATGTGAATCCACTTGAATATGGCAATGGTCCAACTAGGTCTAGATGAACATGATGGAATCTTTCTGCAGGCGGTGTAAAATTGGCAATTGGAGATCTGGTATGGTGTAGTATCTTGCTTTTTTGGCAGTTGATGCAAGTTTGAGTCCATTTGCGACAATCTTTCTTCAGGTCCGGCCAAATATAACGTTCCTTGAGCATCTGAGTAGTTTTCTTAATACTGGAATGTGCCATGTTGTGGATTGTAGTGAAAATTTGACGTCGTAGATTTGATGGAATATATGGCCGTGCCTGTAGAAATATCGCAAAAGATTTGGTAATTAGTGTTAGGGAGTGTGATTTTTGTAAGTTGTAGAGATGAAGTCGAGTTCAAGAGTTTTTTGAGTTCTTCGTCGGTTTTTTGTTGGTTGGTCAAATCTGCGTAGTCGATTGTAGATGGTGAACAAATGGCGTTTACTCTTGATAGAGCATCATTGCCATTGATATGAATTACATCTGTTGTAAACTGTCCGATGTAGCTTAAATGTCTGAGTTGACGCGGGCTTGATTTCTCAGGTTTTTGTTGGAATGCGAAAGTAAGAGGTTTGTGGTCCGTGTAAAGGACAAACTGTCTTCCTTCCAGCATGTGTTGAAAATGCTTAATTGCCATGTAAGCACTAAGAAGCTCTCGGTCATAGGTACTATATTTGGTTTGAGTTGGTGAAAACTTTTTTGAAAAGAATCCCAGAGGTTGCCAATGGTTGGATACAAACTGTTGAATTACAGCTCCTGCAGCTGTATCGGATGCATCTGTCATTAATGACAATGGGGCGTTAACATCAGGATGTGCAAGTAGGGTTGAGTTTGCTAGAGCGTCCTTACAGGCTTGAAAAGCATTTTCAAGTTCTGGGGTCCAATTGATAATAGTTTTATCATTTTTCTTGTTGCCGCATGGATACGCATGAAGAGAAGCTTGGATTTGAGCAGCTTTTGGAACAAAACGTCTGTAGAAATTAAGCATTCCCAAAAATCTTCGCAGCTCCTGGACTGTTGATGGCTTTTTGTATGAGATGATGGCGTCAACTTTGGATGGCAGTGGTTTGATTCCGTCTTCCGTCACAAGGTAACCCAAGAAACTTACGGATGACGATTCGAAAGTGCATTTGGAAGGATTGATGGTAAGTCCATACTCTCAAAATCGCTGGAAAAGCTGTTTGAGATGCTCTCGATGATCTTCTACTGCGGCTGATGCAATAAGAAAATCATCGATATATGGAAAACAGAAATCCAGTCCTCTTGTAACTTCGTGGACGAATCTTTGAAACGTTTGCGCAGCATTGCAGAGGCCAAAAGTCATTACCATGAATTCAAATAGCCCAAAAGGAGTGATGATAGCTGTTTTTGGGATATCTTGTGGTTCCACAGGGATTTGGTGGTATGCTCGAGTCAGATCTATGACGCTGAACACTTTCTTACCCTTCAGATGGTGAGCGAAATCTCCGATAGGAGGCATGGGATAGAGATCTGAGAGGTGACGTGAAATAACGCCCGACGAAATAAGGCCCCATAGGGCTTTATTTCCATTTCATATGGAAATATGACCCCTACAAGGGTTGCGGTCTTATTTCCATTGCAACTTAGAAATAATGCCCGTGGGGCCTTATTTCGGTTTTTCTGTTTTGATTAGAAAGTTGGCGCAGGGAAACTCGTTCCGAGATCAGAATACACGAAAATTGTTTTCGGAACTTCTGATCTACAATGGAGGGTCATTAGTGCCGACTTTGATTTAGGGATTATTAATCCACTATGGTGGGTCAATAGTCCCAATTAGGTTTTACTTTTAATGGGACAAAAGTCCAAATAAAAAAAAAGTGAAACAACGAATGTTCATGCTAAAAAAATAAACAAAAACCGTAAATTCCTTTATGTATACTACACTACAAAAAAATCTTACAAATAATTAGGACCACGTTTCTTCATTAGCCGTCGACAAAATGGTCAGAGCAATTCATTTTTCAAAGCTGTTGAGGTTTCCTTTTATTTGGAAAAGCAACCACTACACATCCTACAATGCAAAGAAAGATTTTTGCAAGAATTTCAGTTAGGTATTCATTTTCAGCATCTTTTTGAATTTCGACTGAAGATGAGGCTGATACGAAAAATTCAAGATCGATTTGATTTAATTGCGAGCGAAGCGAGGGAAAAAATTTTGCCCAAAAGAGAATCAATTTGGGGTGTGAAAATAAAAAAATTCGCGCGATTTTTTTATTTTCACACCCCAAATTGATTCTCTTTTGTGCAAAATTTTTTCCGCTTGTGTCACTCCATCTTTCTGATGCAGCTTTAAATGTAATTGAAACAGCTTGGTTACTTTAGGTGATAGATAATTGCAATAAGATTCAATTTCTGACTTCAAGTATAGTGTACTTGTAGAATGCCGTACCCTCACAGAAATTTGACATCCCAGAATGCAGAAGAACGTTTGCATTGGATAATGTTTTCTTAACGTCACATAGACTTAATCGCGAAGGTCGGAAACCCTGAATTAGATTTCTGGAAAAATGAACCAGCATAGTGGGTCAGTAGTCGCAAAATGAAATTCGGCACTTATTAGCCACAATAGTCGGCCATTATTTTTATCTTCTGGAAATGCGGCCTTATTTCCATGTAAAATGTTTTTGTATTTTTCGTATAAATAGCAGTTAAAAAATAAAATAAAATCAGTTCGAATTTGAAACTCAACAAAGCAAGATCTCTTCATTCAAGCAGTTTCCACATTGGTGACCCCGAGTAAGAAACACTCATACAGGTATCACAAGATACCACACTAAGCATAAACAAGGTATCCCCCGACCCACGGTAAGGTACCTTACGACTCCACATTCATACAGGGTGAAGAAAGTATCCCCCGACCCACGGTAAGGTACCTTTCAACTCCACATCCCTACAGAGTTAAGAAGGTATCCTCCGACCAACTGTAAGGTGCCATTAACCTACACAACAACGAAACACAATCACAAACACAAATGCCCGACACGAGCGAAGAAGGAGTAATTTCTAAGGTGTCCATCAAGGTGCCACCATTCTGGAAGCGGAGCCCTGACTTGTGGATCCTCCAGCTAGAGGCTCAGTTCCACACTAGCGGAATCATTTCCGATACTACGAAATACTATACGCTAGTTGGAAACCTTGAAGCTGATGTACTGACGGAAGTCCGAGACGTTGTAACCAGCCCTCCAGCCACGGACAAGTACAATGGCCTGAAGACTCGACTCCTGTCTGCTTTCCAGGAATCAGAACAGAAGAGACTCCAGACTCTCCTCAGCGGTATCACTCTTGATGGAAGACGGCCAACCCAACTGTTAACTAAGATGAGAGAACTGGCGGCACCAACAATATCGGAAGACATTCTGAAAACACTATGGATGAAGCAGCTGCCAAGCACGACCCAGTCCATCCTGTCGTGCAGTGAGAAGCAGGAACTCACAACTTTGGCAGCCATGGCCGATAAGATGTCTATTCAAATACAGACATTGCTTCTGTCGCAGCGCCCACCCTCATCCAGTATTGCTGCCATCTCTGAGTTGCAAGATCAGATTGCTGCTCTTCAGAAAAAAATCAAACACCTTCAGGTACGCAGAAGCCGAAGTTCTTCCCATTCAAGAAAAAGGAGATCGAAGTCTAGGAATTCGAATATCTGCTACTTCCATCATAGGTTCGGCAAAGCAGCAAGGAATTGTCAAAAACCTTCTCAATTCCAGTCGGAAAACTGATTTGCGGACAGCAATCAGCGACTAGCCAATCCGCAGACAACATAAGTCGCCTTTATGTCAATGAGAAATCTTCCAGAAAATGTTTTCTCATAGACACTGGAGCTACAATTTCAGTCATTCCACCTACAAGTGCAGATAAGCGGAACAACCAATCAAACCGCGTTCTTTACGCAGCAAATGGCACTGAAATACCAACTATATGGAGAACAATTGATGTCACTCAACCTTGGCCTTCGTAGAAACTTTTCCTGGCCTTTTATTGTTGCTCAAGTTACAGAGCCAATAATAGGATCTGATTTCCTGTCATTTTTCGATCTTTTAGTTAACGTTAAAAACAAAAAACTAATCGATCGAAAAACAAGTCTGCAAACACAAGGTTTTGGTGCAACAATTTCATCCAGCTCAGCAAACATTCAAACAATAAATCCATCATCCTTTATTTACCATTTATTGAAAGAATTTGAAGACATCGCAAGGAACAACCTGTTGGCGAAAACGAAGCACAACGTAACGCACCACATTCAAATGAAGGGACCTACTTTGTACTCCAAAGCCACACGTCTTTCACCTGAACAACTCAAAACCGCAAAACAAGAGTTCGAGTACATGATCAACCAAGGAATTTGTCGACCTTCAAAGAGCAGTTGGGCAAGTCCTCTTCATATGGTCAAGAAGAAAAATGGTGACTGGCGACCTTGTGGCGATTATAGACGACTCAATGCTATTACCATCTCAGATCGGTGACGTGAAATAACGCCCAACGAAATAAAGCCCCACCTTAAATGCGGCTTTATTTCCATGAAGAAATCGAAATAACACCCGACAGGCCTTATTTCAATTGCATTGTGGAAATAAGGCCACATTTTACATGGAAATAAGGCCGCATTTCCAGAAGATAAAAATAATGGCCGACTATTGTGGCTAATAAGTGCCGAATTTCATTTTGCGACTACTGACCCACTATGCTGGTTCATTTTTCCAGAAATCTAATTCAGGGTTTCCGACCTTCGCGATTAAGTCTATGTGACGTTAAGAAAACATTATCCAATGCAAACGTTCTTCTGCATTCTGGGATGTCAAATTTCTGTGAGGGTACGGCATTCTACAAGTACACTATACTTGAAGTCAGAAATTGAATCTTATTGCAATTATCTATCACCTAAAGTAACCAAGCTGTTTCAATTACATTTAATGCTGCATCAGAAAGATGGAGTGACACAAGCGGAAAAAATTTTGCACAAAAGAGAATCAATTTGGGGTGTGAAAATAAAAAAAATCGCGCGAATTTTTTTATTTTCACACCCCAAATTGATTCTCTTTTGGGCAAAATTTTTTCCCTCGCTTCGCTCGCAATTAAATCAAATCGATCTTGAATTTTTCGTATCAGCCTCATCTTCAGTCGAAATTCAAAAAGATGCTGAAAATGAATACCTAACTGAAATTCTTGCAAAAATCTTTCTTTGCATTGTAGGATGTGTAGTGGTTGCTTTTCCAAATAAAAGGAAACCTCAACAGCTTTGAAAAATGAATTGCTCTGACCATTTTGTCGACGGCTAATGAAGAAACGTGGTCCTAATTATTTGTAAGATTTTTTTGTAGTGTAGTATACATACAGGAATTTACGGTTTTTGTTTATTTTTTTAGCATGAACATTCGTTGTTTCACTTTTTTTTTATTTGGACTTTTTTCCCATTAAAAGTAAAACCTAATTGGGACTATTGACCCACCATAGTGGATTAATAATCCCTAAATCAAAGTCGGCACTAATGACCCTCCATTGTAGATCAGAAGTTCCGAAAACAATTTTCGTGAATTCTGATCTCGGAACGAGTTTCCCTGCGCCAACTTTCTAATCAAAACAGAAAAACCGAAATAAGGCCCCACGGGCATTATTTCTAAGTTGCAATGGAAATAAGACCGCAACCCTTGTAGGGGTCATATTTCCATATGAAATGGAAATAAAGCCCTATGGGGCCTTATTTCGTCGGGCGTTATTTCACGTCACCCAGATCGGTGACGTGAAATAACGCCCAACGAAATAAGGCCCCACCTTAAATGCGGCTTTATTTCCATGAAGAAATCGAAATAACACCCGACAGGCCTTATTTCAATTGCATTGTGGAAATAAGGCCACATTTTACATGGAAATAAGGCCGCATTTCCAGAAGATAAAAATAATGGCCGACTATTGTGGCTAATAAGTGCCGAATTTCATTTTGCGACTACTGACCCACTATGCTGGTTCATTTTTCCAGAAATCTAATTCAGGGTTTCCGACCTTCGCGATTAAGTCTATGTGACGTTAAGAAAACATTATCCAATGCAAACGTTCTTCTGCATTCTGGGATGTCAAATTTCTGTGAGGGTACGGCATTCTACAAGTACACTATACTTGAAGTCAGAAATTGAATCTTATTGCAATTATCTATCACCTAAAGTAACCAAGCTGTTTCAATTACATTTAAAGCTGCATCAGAAAGATGGAGTGACACAAGCGGAAAAAATTTTGCACAAAAGAGAATCAATTTGGGGTGTGAAAATAAAAAAATTCGCGCGATTTTTTTTATTTTCACACCCCAAATTGATTCTCTTTTGTGCAAAATTTTTTCCGCTTGTGTCACTCCATCTTTCTGATGCAGCTTTAAATGTAATTGAAACAGCTTGGTTACTTTAGGTGATAGATAATTGCAATAAGATTCAATTTCTGACTTCAAGTATAGTGTACTTGTAGAATGCCGTACCCTCACAGAAATTTTACATCCCAGAATGCAGAAGAACGTTTGCATTGGATAATGTTTTCTTAACGTCACATAGACTTAATCGCGAAGGTCGGAAACCCTGAATTAGATTTCTGGAAAAATGAACCAGCATAGTGGGTCAGTAGTCGCAAAATGAAATTCGGCACTTATTAGCCACAATAGTCGGCCATTATTTTTATCTTCTGGAAATGCGGCCTTATTTCCATGTAAAATGTGGCCTTATTTCCACAATGCAATTGAAATAAGGCCTGTCGGGTGTTATTTCGATTTCTTCATGGAAATAAAGCCGCATTTAAGGTGGGGCCTTATTTCGTTGGGCGTTATTTCACGTCACCGATCTGGGTGACGTGAAATAACGCCCGACGAAATAAGGCCCCATAGGGCTTTATTTCCATTTCATATGGAAATATGACCCCTACAAGGGTTGCGGTCTTATTTCCATTGCAACTTAGAAATAATGCCCGTGGGGCCTTATTTCGGTTTTTCTGTTTTGATTAGAAAGTTGGCGCAGGGAAACTCGTTCCGAGATCAGAATTCACGAAAATTGTTTTCGGAACTTCTGATCTACAATGGAGGGTCATTAGTGCCGACTTTGATTTAGGGATTATTAATCCACTATGGTGGGTCAATAGTCCCAATTAGGTTTTACTTTTAATGGGAAAAAAGTCCAAATAAAAAAAAAGTGAAACAACGAATGTTCATGCTAAAAAAATAAACAAAAACCGTAAATTCCTGTATGTATACTACACTACAAAAAAATCTTACAAATAATTAGGACCACGTTTCTTCATTAGCCGTCGACAAAATGGTCAGAGCAATTCATTTTTCAAAGCTGTTGAGGTTTCCTTTTATTTGGAAAAGCAACCACTACACATCCTACAATGCAAAGAAAGATTTTTGCAAGAATTTCAGTTAGGTATTCATTTTCAGCATCTTTTTGAATTTCGACTGAAGATGAGGCTGATACGAAAAATTCAAGATCGATTTGATTTAATTGCGAGCGAAGCGAGGGAAAAAATTTTGCCCAAAAGAGAATCAATTTGGGGTGTGAAAATAAAAAAATTCGCGCGATTTTTTTTATTTTCACACCCCAAATTGATTCTCTTTTGTGCAAAATTTTTTCCGCTTGTGTCACTCCATCTTTCTGATGCAGCTTTAAATGTAATTGAAACAGCTTGGTTACTTTAGGTGATAGATAATTGCAATAAGATTCAATTTCTGACTTCAAGTATAGTGTACTTGTAGAATGCCGTACCCTCACAGAAATTTGACATCCCAGAATGCAGAAGAACGTTTGCATTGGATAATGTTTTCTTAACGTCACATAGACTTAATCGCGAAGGTCGGAAACCCTGAATTAGATTTCTGGAAAAATGAACCAGCATAGTGGGTCAGTAGTCGCAAAATGAAGTTCGGCACTTATTAGCCACAATAGTCGGCCATTATTTTTATCTTCTGGAAATGCGGCCTTATTTCCATGTAAAATGTGGCCTTATTTCCACAATGCAATTGAAATAAGGCCTGTCGGGTGTTATTTCGATTTCTTCATGGAAATAAAGCCGCATTTAAGGTGGGGCTTTATTTCGTTGGGCGTTATTTCACGTCACCGATCTGAGATGGTAATAGCATTGAGTCGTCTATAATCGCCACAAGGTCGCCAGTCACCATTTTTCTTCTTGACCATATGAAGAGGACTTGCCCAACTGCTCTTTGAAGGTCGACAAAATCCTTGGTTGATCATGTACTCGAACTCTTGTTTTGCGGTTTTGAGTTGTTCAGGTGAAAGACGTGTGGCTTTGGAGTACAAAGGAGGTCCCTTCGTTTGAATGTGGTGCGTTACGTTGTGCTTCGTTTTCGCCAACAGGTTGTTCCTTGTGATGTCTTCAAATTCTTTCAATAAATGGTAAATAAAGGATGATGGATTTATTGTTTGAATGTTTGCTGAGCTGGATGAAATTGTTGCGCCAAAACCTTGTGTTTGCAGACTTGTTTTTCGATCGATTAGTTTTTTGTTTTTAACGTTAACTAAAAGATCGAAAAATGACAGGAAATCAGATCCTATTATTGGCTCTGTAACTTGAGCAACAATAAAAGGCCAGGAAAAGTTTCTACGAAGGCCAAGGTTGAGTGACATCAATTGTTCTCCATATAGTTGGTATTTCAGTGCCATTTGCTGCGTAAAGAACGCGGTTTGATTGGTTGTTCCGCTTATCTGCACTTGTAGGTGGAATGACTGAAATTGTAGCTCCAGTGTCTATGAGAAAACATTTTCTGGAAGATTTCTCATTGACATAAAGGCGACTTATGTTGTCTGCGGATTGGCTAGTCGCTGATTGCTGTCCGCAAATCAGTTTTCCGACTGGAATTGAGAAGGTTTTTGACAATTCCTTGCTGCTTTGCCGAACCTATGATGGAAGTAGCAGATATTCGAATTCCTAGACTTCGATCTCCTTTTTCTTGAATGGGAAGAACTTCGGCTTCTGCGTACCTGAAGGTGTTTCATTTTTTTCTGAAGAGCAGCAATCTGATCTTGCAACTCAGAGATGGCAGCAATACTGGATGAGGGTGGGCGCTGCGACAGAAGCAATGTCTGTATTTGAATAGACATCTTATCGGCCATGGCTGCCAAAGTTGTGAGTTCCTGCTTCTCACTGCACGACAGGATGGACTGGGTCGTGCTTGGCAGCTGCTTCATCCATAGTGTTTTCAGAATGTCTTCCGATATTGTTGGTGCCGCCAGTTCTCTCATCTTAGTTAACAGTTGGGTTGGCCGTCTTCCATCAAGAGTGATACCGCTGAGGAGAGTCTGGAGTCTCTTCTGTTCTGATTCCTGGAAAGCAGACAGGAGTCGAGTCTTCAGGCCATTGTACTTGTCCGTGGCTGGAGGGCTGGTTACAACGTCTCGGACTTCCGTCAGTACATCAGCTTCAAGGTTTCCAACTAGCGTATAGTATTTCGTAGTATCGGAAATGATTCCGCTAGTGTGGAACTGAGCCTCTAGCTGGAGGATCCACAAGTCAGGGCTCCGCTTCCAGAATGGTGGCACCTTGATGGACACCTTAGAAATTACTCCTTCTTCGCTCGTGTCGGGCATTTGTGTTTGTGATTGTGTTTCGTTGTTGTGTAGGTTAATGGCACCTTACGGTTGGTCGGAGGATACCTTCTTAACTCTGTAGGGATGTGGAGTTGAAAGGTACCTTACCGTGGGTCGGGGGATACTTTCTTCACCCTGTATGAATGTGGAGTCGTAAGGTACCTTACCGTGGGTCGGGGGATACCTTGTTTATGCTTAGTGTGGTATCTTGTGATACCTGTATGAGTGTTTCTTACGGTGCAGGGAAATTACTCCACGGGAATCTGCTCCACATGGGAATTTACTCCACTCAAAGTGGGAATTTTCTCCACTTTTTAAAGTGGAATAAATTCCCCCTGCAAGTGGGAAATAACTGCACAATTTTTTTGGTGGAATTATTTCCCAGCATGAAACTGAGCTCTACAGGTTTTTACGAGGAATGTTAGTTATCATAATGCAATCAATTTATGTGATAAATTCAACCAATTTATTGACTATGAACACAATTTTACAATTTTACAAATTAAACAATTATTTATTTTTGCACACAGTTTAACTATGGTGGAACATAAGTGCCGAATTCTATTTTGGGACTACAAACCCATTAGTAATTAGTCCTGAAATTAAATTCGGGGTTTCTTCGTGATAAGTTTTAAACATTTTATAAACCAATAAATTGAGTAGACAGTTTGAACATATTTTCAAGGTTTACATACCACATGCTCTAAGTCTATGTGACGTTAAGGAAACTCTTCCCCATGAAAACATTCTTCTGAGCTTTGGTGTTCGGTGAGAGTAGGGCATTCTACAAGCAATACGGTACTTGAACCCAGCTTCATCTTAGTGCATCTTTTTGTCACCTAAAATAACTGAGCTGTTTCTATTACAACAACAGCTCCATCAGAAAGACATTTTTTGTATTGATGGGATGTTCAGTTTTCTTGTATCATGTGGATGCAGACGTGAGTACTAGTTTTCCGATACTAAACCTTAACTCAGTCTCACATATTGCAAAATATTATTTCAATAAAGGATTTGAAGCTTGAACCAAAAACTGAAGCAGGTACAATTATTGCTAGCGAGCGAAGCGAGCGGAAAAAATTTTGCCCAAAAGAGAATGAATTTGGGTGTGAAAATAAAAAAATTCGCGCGAATTTTTTTATTTTCACACCCCAAATTCATTCTCTTTTGGGCAAAATTTTTTCCGCTCGCTTCGCCTCCAACCAACCAAACCAAAACGATTTTGAATTTTCCAGATCGTCATAATCCTCAGACGAAAGTGAAAAAAGATGTTCAAAATGAATCATTGCAATGCAGAACCTGCTTTCCAGACACAAGCGTGCATTACAAAGGTGCGTGGTGGTTTCTTTTAAAAATTGAAGGAAACGGCAGCAGTTAATTTTGAAAAATGAATTGCTCTGTCAATTTTGTCTACAAATAGTAAAAAATAGTAAAAAGAAAACAAAGACATTCTGAATTTTTTTTTTAATAAGAAGCGCAATAATTGTTTCTCACACTTTTTACTTTTAGTGGACTACTTTCTCACACAATTATGCAGTTATTTCCCACTCGCAGTGGGAATTTATTCCACTTTTAAAAGTGGAGCAAACTCCCACTTTGAGTGGAGTAAATTCCCATGTGGAGCAGATTCCCGTGGAGTAATTTCCCTGCACCGTTTCTTACTCGGGGTCACCAATGTGGAAACTGCTTGAATGAAGAGATCTTGCTTTGTTGAGTTTCAAATTCGAACTGATTTTATTTTATTTTTTAACTGCTAGTTATACGAAAAAGTTTGTTTACATTCGATAAACAAACTAAGTAAATTATATTGTGATTGATATAATAAATTATTCTTCAGCTAAGTAAAACATTTATTTTTATAAACTAAGTGGAATATATGTAACTATATTAAATTAATGGGCTGCCACAAATATAAAAATTATTACACTATCAAAAGCATAAAATATTAAATCCTTGAATGTTTCCTACTTTTGTAATCTTCGTTGCATTCAATAAATAAAGCTGATCATACACACAAAAAAATATGTCTACAAGATGCAGGACATAATTTTGCTGTGTATATAGTATGGGTCGTTTAAGTGAATTAACTTTTTTGCCGCATACAAAATCATATCCAAAATATTTAAATATTGTCTTTGCGAATGTTTGCTGCATATCTATACTGAAAGAATTTAGCAATTTAATTTTTTCGCTTTTTGATAAAAGAATGACATTTCCATGGTTGATACTACTTCATATTGAAGTATTGTTACGAAAATTAGAATATACTACTTTGTAATTTTATACTTTGTCGTTGATATTAATTTTTTATCGTAGAACTTAATTATTTTGTCATAAAAAGAATATTCGATTTTTATACTGATTCTGAATAAAACTTTAAACCTTGTTGTTCGTTTTCTAAAACCTGTTTTATTTAACACTGGTGTCAGAAGTAAAGATGGTTAAATTCGGTCAGCTAAAAGTAGAAGACCTTAAGAAGCAATTGACCAAGTTTAACTGGGAGCAAGGCTGAATTACAAATACGTTTGCAGACTGCTATGGCCGAACAAGGCATCGATGTGGAAAGTATGGATTTTCCAGACAACTCAAAGGAACAAATATCGGAAGAGATTGAGGATACAGAAAACCCGAAAGATGACGGTATGCAAACGTTGGCACAGCTTTTAAAGGAAATGGAGAAGCGAATGGAAAGAAATTTTGAAAGTGCTCTAGTAAGATTTGGTACTCAATTTAATTCTCTTGAGCAGGGTGTACAAGGTTGCGATGCTAAATTGGGCGAACTTGAAAAGAGGACCAATGAAAAGCTGAGTCAACTAGGAACGGAAACAGAACAGGAGATATTACAAATGAGGGAAGAGATCTCCCGATTGAAGTCTGCACCCGTTGGGGTTTCTTCAGCAACATTCAAGCCTCCCATTTATGATGGATCTTCAAGTTTCGCTGTTTTCAAGTTGCAATTTGAAACCACTTCACAAAGAAACCGCTGGAGTGAAGAAGACCGAACATCAGCACTAATAATTTCTCTGAAAGGTGCTGCTGCTGATATATTACAAACTCTATCAACTGAAGAGCAGAGAAAATATTCTGCACTAATGCAAGCTTTGCATCGGCGATATAGCAACGACCATATGCGACAAGTCCATCGCCTGGAACTGAAGGCTCGTTGTCAACAAAAAGGTGAAAGTCTTCAAACCTTCGCAGGGGAGATTGAGCGTCTTGCTCAAATGGCCTATATAGATGCTACTCCAGAATTTATCGAAAGAATAAAAATTGAAGCTTTTGTTGACGGCATCCGCGATTTAGAGACTAAACGAGCTTCGATAGCGTCACCCAAACCATCCTTTCCAGAGACAGTTAGCTTAGCGCTCTCCCATGAAACAGCAGCTATAGTTTGTAAACCGAACTTTCAAGGCAGACAACTACAAATTGAGGATACAACACCTACTTATGACGTTATGTGCCAAGCTGTACGATCTGTAATTGGAGAGGTGAAGGGAGATCCCGGTTTCAAAGGTAAATGTTTTAGTTGTGGGAAAATTGGCCACATGGCCCGAAATTGTAAGGTTCGTAGCAAACAGCTACCGAAATACACAGAAGGAGATCTTCAAAAAAAATTAAACTAAAAAATACCAATTTAGAGGGGCTTGAATTGGTTTTAGAGAGTCGTTGCCCCAAAGTTATAATTTCAAAAATTTCACGTACCGCAAATAGCTTGACAGTAATGGGTGTTCTTGGAAAGAAAAGAGCAATCATCACTATTGACACGGGAGCATCGCATTCCATCGTAAGAAAAGACTTGGCATTGGAATTGCAACCATTTAATGTGATGAAACTCACAACTGTGACTGGTGAAAGTGCTCCAATATTAGGTACAACTCTGCAAAGTATTTCTTTAGGCTCGATCACTACGGAACATGAGTTTATTGTGGCAGAAATTGTAGATGAAGTGGCCTAGATTTTATGTTACAACACGGAGTTAAGATTGATCTAGAACATTGTATCTTGAAGTATCAGAATTCGGAAATGCAACTTCAAATAGAAAATGCAAAAGCTACAACCATCTACCAAATCATTGTTAATGAAGACACCTGCATCAATCCATATTCTGAGGCAATCGGGAAAGCTTCAAGAAGACGAAGGCAAAAATAATTTATGGATTGTCTTGAAAAAAATAAAATTAATGATTTAATTATTGGAAAATCGTTGGTAAGACCCAATCACGTATCACAAATTCCTATAAGAGTGCTTAATTTGGCAGATTCAACCAAAACACTGAAGAAAGGGACAGCCATTGGAAAAGGGGAGGAGGTCATTACTGTCGTTAGTTGTGAATTTGAATCTGATGATGAACCAGATGCCAGACAGAAGAGTAGAAACGCTACTAATTTGATACAAATGGACATTAAGGAGCTTTCAACTCAAGAACAGAAGCAAGCTAAAGAATTGGTTGAGAAGTTCTTCAGTATATTTTCATCAGATTCGAAAGTGTCAGGATACACATCAAAAGTTAAACATCACATAAATACAGGAAATGCTCAACCAATTCGTCAGACCCCTCGTCGAATGCCTCTCGCAAGAAGAGAGGAAGTTCGCAAGCTAATTGAACAAATGCAAAAAGATCAAGTAATTGAGCCATCTGAGAGTCCATGGTCTTCTCCAGTAGTTCTAGTGCAGAAAAAGGATGGAAGCAAAAGGTTCTGTGTTGACTATCGAAAACTTAATAGTTTGACGAAGAAGGATAGTTTTCCTTTACCAAGAATCGATGACACGTTAGATACACTGGCTGATGCAAAATGGTTTTCTACGCTAGACTTGAAGAGCGGCTACTGGCAGGTCGAGATCTCAGAAGAAGATAAAGAAAAGATGGCTTTTAGTGATGGCAATGGCTTGTGGCAGTTCCGTGTTATGCCATTTGGGCTTTGTAATGCTCCTGCAACCTTTGAGCGTCTAATGGAACGAGTTTTGGCTGGACTTCATTGGAAAACTTGTCTTGTCTACTTAGACGACATAATTGTTATGGGACAGAACTTCAAAGAACATATACGAAATCTGGAGCAAGTTTTCCAAAGAATACAAAATGCAGGATTGAAGTTAAATCCGAATGAAATGTATTTAGGGACTGTAATGTGTGTCTAATTTATCGTTTTGTATTAAAGACAAAAATGTTTCGTTTGTATAAATAAATTTAATATAATATGTGATTCAATGTAATGTGTTGTACAATTCGTGTTTGTTACCAATGTCCAAGATAGGTCGTCGCCCGAGAATTGGTTTGTTCCATACGCCATTGGCACTTTTTCGAGAAAAACGCATTTAAAGGTTCGCGTGCTTAGTACTCCGAAACTGTGCGATAGGATTTTTTTTTTATTTTCTTAAATTGAAGTTAGTCTTATTAAAACTTCACCTACCAATTTTCAAAGTGTTTTGCCTTACCGTTAACAAGATACCTTTATCAGCACAAAAGTCTACTTTTTTGGCTTGTGTCCCACCTCATACATTTTGAAAATGATTTGTTTTTCCATACACGTGGGACACACAAAAATGGATATGGCACAAACCAATTCTCATCAATGCATAATGTGAAAGGCAAGAATGCATGTAGCTGGATGCTAAAATTTTAAGAGAAAATCGATTATATCTTTTTTTAAACATTTTTCTTTAAAAATTAAAAAAAAAAAAAATTAAAGCAGTTCTACTGCGCTATCACAAAGTTAAGGCGTATAAATCGTACTTTTAACAAGCCGAATGCATTTTCAACTACCATTCTTGTAGCTGAATGCAGGTTGTTAAATGCTAGATGTTGGTCCGTAAGTTGGCCGTAGTCCTTGTAAGGTGGAACTATTTTGAAGCAAGGTAGGCTGAATCACCCAACAGAAATGTATTGTTGGACAACAATTGGGCAAAGTAAGAGTGAGCTCTTCTATACAAAGCCGATCTTCGCAAAACACGACTATCGTGTAAAGATCCTGGCTCGCCAATGAATTTTTTTTTCAGCATCGACGCCCCCTTGCAAAACAATGGTAAAGTTTTGCTTACGATTGTAATAGCACTCTTTGTTTAATTTTGGTGCAGCAATCGTAATATGCGTGCAATCAATGGCACCGATTACACCTCGTAGTTTCTTTTTTGCTTCGAACTGACGGCAGTTTTCAGAGATACGTTCTCCTTGTGGCCACTTTATATACACATCTGCTTTGGAAACAAGCCAGCTGCTTACTCGACCCACAACACCCCAGGCTGAAGATTTTGATACACCGAATAGATTCCCCAATTGCCTTAAAGTGATAGTGTTGCTTATGTACCATACATAGATTAGTACCTCTATTTTTTGCGCCAATACTAGGTTTTCCAGCATAAAACGAAGTTTATGGATTTGAGATGAATTCCGACTGTGAATATTCAACTAAAAAAAACGCAGTTAAATAAAAATAGTAGGTACAGCAATTCTTAAGGAAGTAATGTACTTGTTAATTGATTTATAGTCAAGCGGTTCAGCCGCAGATGCGACTTGAAATCTTCTGCACCGTATGCATCTATAGTTTCAATGAAGATTTCACTTTGATTGACCATCTTGCAAAACAAGGGCAGAGTCATTTGAACTTAACCTTCTTCGAAAAAAGTGTTCAAAATTGAATTCATTACCATCTTCATCGCTTGAAGAGTGAAGTAGTTGCCAAGCCAAGCCAGGACTAAATGATTTCATACAATAATCTCAGGATATCTACACAATTGTAATGGATATGGCACAAACCAATACTAAAATTTTGTTTGCGATGATTGTCCCATAAACATAGCATTTCTTTAACACAAGTGCACGTAGGACCAACCAATTCTCAACATTCTTAGGATTTTTTCTATCCCTTGTCACCGTAATATGCACGTCGAACAAAACAATTCTGACAAAAAACTTGACAAATTTTATATGGAAAAAATGTCCCAAACGCCAAAAAATGGTTTATGGCACAAAACAATTCTAGAAAATGTTGATTTTGGTGGATATGGAACAAAATTGATGTTGGATATCTCGGGATTGAAAAGACGTAGCACAAATCTGATCACAGATTTAGAAAGAGCATACAAAATTCCCATAGAATCCATTCCTAACTCGAAAACGACAAAAGTGGCGTATGGAACAAACCAATTCTCGGGCGACGAGGTGTTGATTGCGTGGTGTCCAAATTCAAAGAGAAAGAATTTTCATTACAAAATTAGACTAAGCATTTAAGAATATGCAAAACAAAAAAGAAAGCAAAAGCAAGAGAAATTACGTTATTTTACAATATCGTTGATAGAGAGAGAGTAGATTGATAGAATTAAGAATAGCTGAATGGAAAGTTAGGGTGATCATGGCATTATTGGGCATTTGTAAAAAGTTGGTTTTGAATACAAAACATTCAGCCCCCCCCCCCCTGAAAGACTCCGGTCTTTCAGACAACGGCAAGGGCGCCAGCTTAACGATGGGTCGAACATAATCCCCGTTCTTGGTACGAACAGTAACGACTCGCACTCTATCATCTTCACCAGGATGTGCTTGTATGACTCGACCAAGAATCCATTTCGAAGGTGGCAGATTCGGTTCCTTGAGTAAAACCATATCATTTTTCTGTAGATCGCGTTGAACTTTCTGCCATTTGGGTCGGTTTTGTAACGATGTCAAATATTCCTTGTGCCACCGCTTCCAGAAACCTTGCATCAGAGTCTGTAAAAGATGCCAGTTAGAACTTATCGAAAAATTTGAAGAATTTAAATCAGGTTGAGGAATTGCACAATATGATTCTCCGATCATGAAATGTGACGGAGTAAGCGCAATTGGTTCAAAATCGGATGTTTGCCACATTGGGCGCGAATTAAGTAAACATTCGATTTTGGAGAGGAGAGTGTACATCTCCTCGTATGTAAGTACGTGTTCACCAATGACACGTTTGATGTGCTGCTTCACGGATGTCACACCTGCCTCCCACAGCCCACCAAAGTGGGGTGCAGATGGTGGTATGAATTTCCAATCAATGGCATCTTTAGATAGATGGTCTGCGATGATATTATTTCGTTGTTGGTTCATTAACATTGCATGCATCTCCCCGAGCAACCGTTTAGCACCATGAAAATTTGTAGCATTATCACTCCATATTTCGGTTGGCTTTCCTCGGCGCGATACAAATCGATCTAAGGCCAAAATAAATGCACTGGATGACAAATCACCCACTAGTTCAATGTGAACTCCTTTTGTTACAAAGCAAACAAACAGAGCTATGTAACCCTTGACAAATTTGGGGTTCCTTCCATGAGCCAAGCGCAGAGTTATGGGTCCAGCATAATCGCAGCCAACTTTGCTAAACGGTCTTGAAAATCGAACCCTTTCGATTGGAAGTTTCCCCATCATTTGTTCGGAAGCAGATTTCCTTTGCTTGAAGCAATCAAAGCAGTCATTTACCACCTTCCTGATAATATTTCGGCTGCCTGAGATGAAATAATTTTGTTTTAATAAAGACACCATTAATGTGACACCTGCATGTAAATAATTTTTATGGGTATATTTCACTATGAGTTTTGTTAGTGGGTGCGATTTGCAGAGAATTATTGGGTGTTTTTCATTGAACGACAATTCAGAGTTTTGTATTCGACCGCCTACGCGAAGGACATTTTCACTGTCAAGGAAAGGGGCGAATGATAAGAGTTTAGTTCGCGAGGGCAGGGACTTATTTCTTTTTAAACTTTCGATTTCAGTAGCGAATAAAGCAGATTGAGAAGCTTTTATCAGGCATATTTTAGCATGGTTTAGTTCGTAAGTTGAAAGAGCATTTCGATTTCTTAGCTCCGGAGGAAGGCAAAGATTTTGAAGAAAACGAAACATGTATGCAACTACACGTACCGATTTCATCCAGTCTGACGATTTAGCAATTATTTGTCTTAGAATGTTGTTTTCATTTATTTGTGATACGAGTACCTGGATTTTATTAGTTTTCCTCTCCTCTAAATGCTCACTTGCAATGTCTTTTGACAATTTATGTTGAGATTCAGGCCATTTATTGCGTTCTAATTTAAGCCAACTTGGACCGTTCCACCAAATATCAGTTGAGGCTAGTTGAGATGGCAGAATTCCTCTCGATGCAAAATCAGCAGGATTGTCGGCAGATCGAACATGATTCCAGGATTTCATCGGAATAGATGATATGATCTCCGAGGTTCTATTTCCAACGAAAACTGACCATTTTTTAGGCGGTGCGGAAAGCCAATGTAAGACAATGGACGAGTCTGTCCAAGCAAAAACTCGCATATGTTCAATCTGTAACGAAATCTTGATTTTTTGTATTAAACGGGTTAATAAAAGAGCTCCGCAGAGCTCAAGTCTGGGAAGCGACAGCACTTTGATTGGAGCAACTTTGCTCTTGGCAGCTATTAATGAAATCGAGACATTTCCATCTAGATTTGTACTTCTGCAGTAGACAACGGCTGCATAGGCATCCAACGAAGCATCACAAAATGCATGGAACTCACAGTTCATTTTATTAGTCCACATGAGTCTCGGAATATGGATTGATTCCACTAAATGAAGCTTTTCTCGTAAGGTGATCCAGCGTTGAGAAAGTTCCTGTGGGATTTGGTCATCCCACCCTACAGCTGCTCTCCACAAATCCTGAAAGAATATCTTCACAGCTACCACGACCGGAGCTAAAAAGCCAAGTGGATCAAATATTCGCGATGCTTCAGATAGGATAGAGCGTTTTGTATATGATATTGACTGGCCCAGATTTACCTTATACGAGAAACAATCACCAGATGGACACCAGAGCAGGCCGAGAACCTTTACCGTCAGAGAGTTTTCAAAATCGATAGGGGATAGTTCCCGTTGATCTTCAGGTAGTGATATAAGAAGTGGCCAGCAATTAGTTGTCCATTTACGAAGGTTGAAACCGGCAAGTGACAAGACCTCAATAAACTCCTTTTGAAGAGTGATTATATCTTCGATTGTATCAGCGCCTGTTACTAAATCATCGACATAAAAGTCATTGAGAATAACCGAAGAAGCTCGAGGATATGTCTCAGCTGAATCTAAAGCCAGTTGGTTAAGTGAGCGTTTCGCTAAGAATGAAGCAGCTGAAATCCCGTAGGTTACAGTTAAGAGCCTATAGTGTTTTATTGGAGATTCAGGATTTTCTCGCCATAGAATCCTTTGAAAATCTGTATGATTTGGTGAAATCCAGATTTGCCTGTACATTTTTTCAATGTCTCCAGACATTGTATATACGTGACGACGAGAACGAAGGCATATCGTGAATATGTCACGTTGTATTTCAGGGCCAACGTAAAGGGATTCATTCAAAGACCTTGAATCAGGTGATGACTTTGCGGAGCCATCGAATACAACTCTCACTTTCGTTGTACTACTATCAGCCTTGAACACGGCGTGATGAAGTAGATAGTAAGAGTTTTGATTGCTTATTTCCTTAGCAGGTACTTCTTCCATGTGACCCAGTGAAATGTATTCATTTAAGAATGTAGAATATTGTCGTTGAAGTTCAGGATCACGAAGGAATCTTCTTTCCATTGAATAGAGTCTGTTGAGAGCGATTCGAATTGAGTCTCCAAACATTGGATTGCAATTAGGTTTGAATGGTAAATTAACCATGTATCTACCATCTGTATGACGGCTATGAGTTTGAATAAAACCATCCTCTGCTTTTTGCTCTTCAATAGACAAGGGTTGTTCACAAGTAATTTCTTCAAGATGCCAAAAGCGTTCTAAATCAAACTCCCGAGTATAATCAAGTTGTGTGCAAAATGATCTTGCAAGGAAAGCTTCACTGGAGGGAGTGCGATCGTAGCTTCCAGCAATCACCCAACCAAATATTGTCAAAAAAGAGTTAGGAACACCCGGTTCTGTCTTCGATGTTTCGAGAATAATGTTGAACATGTTATCTGCTCCGATAAGCATATCGATCGGACCTGGTTCATTAAATTTCGGATCTGCCAGATCTAAAGAAATAAATTGATTTAAATTTAATTTCAACGAAATTGGTGGAAGCATAGATGTGAGTTTTGAAATTACATGAAAATCGATGTCTATGTGATTTGAATTAAACCGAGAGTGTAGTTTTAATGAAACCAGGCCGTTGGTTGTGCCCGCTGAGGTCGATGCGACACCAATAATAGGTATACGAGATGGTTTTCTAGGAAGACCCAAACGTTGGAGAGCTTTCTCCGTAATAAACGAGATTTGGGATCCTGAATCGAGTAGTATACGAAAGTTGTGGAACGAACCAAGTTTATCCTGAACCTGGACGACAGCGGTAGGAAGAATTGTTGATGAATGATCATTTGATTCGAGAGAGTGATGAGTGATGGCAGAGTTCGAAGGATTTTGTATAGATAGTTGCTCACTTGAATTAGGCGATGTGTTTTTAGGTTCATGTACTAAAGTGTGATGCCGAGCATTGCACGTTCTGCACCGAAATTTAGAATTGCATTTGTTAGATGTATGGCCAACTCTAAGACAATTAAAACAGAGTGAGTTTTCTTTAACGAATTCGCGACGCGAGGTAGTGTCAAGAGCGAGAAATGTTTTGCAAAATGGAAGTATATGATCTTCCTTACACCTTGGGCAAATTGGTTGTGCTTGAACGAGATGAGTACGAACATTATTTGGCGTTTTGTTTACTGTTTTCACAGGGCGAGAAAATGAGTTACACGATTCGAGACAATTGCACTGGGTTTGTAGGAACGATAGAAATTCTTGGATAGTACAATCATCCCGAGAATCTGCCTTTTTTGCCCACGCACTTTTTGTTTCATTGTCCAGTTTTTGAACAAGAATGTAGATTAACCAAGGATCTCTAGAGTTCATTTGTAACGCGTTTAACCCACGAACTATTTCATCAGCTCCATTCGTAAGCTTGCGAAGAATTTCTAAATTCGAATTAGGTGACGATGGCAAGGCCATGAAGCTTTTTATAAATGACTGAATTATTAAATGTCTTTTGTCGTAACGTGATTCAAGTTTATCCCACGCTTCGAGATAATTTTGTTCTGTACACGACATGTGCTTCAAAAGAGTAGCAGCTTCACCACCCAGAAATGATTTCAAGTAATGAAACTTTTGCGTAGCGGTTAGAGAGTCATTACAATCAATTGTTCCAATGAACAGATCCTTAAAAACCGGCCAATCTTTATAGTCTCCAGTAAAAATTGGAATCACAAGTTTCGGTAATACCACCGGTTGGCGAGAGTTTGATTGGTCTAATTTTTGCGAACTCGAAGCATTTCGTGCTGATGCTTCATCAGTACGATTATCTGGATGTTTCCTTATAGAGCCAGAAAGATTAGAAAACGCAGTAAAATATTTCGTTTCGCATTCTCCGTATTCGGGTTCAGGGTCCACGAAATCTTCCTCGTCGTAGAACTCGTACAAATTATTTTGCTGCAAAACGAATTCAGACCACGCTTCCTGAAGTTTCTTTAATTGAATCTCTAGCATGTCAATAGGAGTTAACTCTACGACTGATTCCGAAAATGTTAAGGCTCTAGTGATTGTACCCTTTGCACGACCGCGTTTTTGTTTCACAATATTCATTTTTTCAGAAAAGGAGATAGTTTAATTGGGATAAAGTTTTTTCTTTCTTTAGATTTTACCGACGACGATATTGTCTATTGTTCAATAATCACAAGATATATATATATATCTATATATGTACAAGTGAATGGTATGCAATGTGCAACACGTGCTAATTGAAGCTTCAAAGTTTTCATAAACCAATTTTTAGCACCAAAATGTCATTGGGCTTGCGCGCAAAATACCACGTGAACGTTTACTTTTCTCGAAGAAAAATTCTTAATTTGTCCTATATTCTGACTAAGGATTTCTATTTGTGATGCCAAATAGAATGTAGTCGTACTCGTAGTTAATATTTCACAAAGCATACAAAAAAAATAACAAAAATTAACAAAAAAGAGTTCATGTAATTAAAGTTTTCATGCAAAACAAAAATCAGAACAAAAAAAACATGCGATCATCATATTGCATCGACCGTTATGGGGAGCACTTTTTATGTTACATATTATATAATCAAGCACAATTGCCCGCACGCATTGATTGATTGACAATTAATTAAGTTTCGTGCACCGATCAATTTTATCCGGTGAGCTCGAAGGACCATGAAATGTATTTAGGGACTGTAATGTGTGTCTAATTTATCGTTTTGTATTAAAGACAAAAATGTTTCGTTTGTATAAATAAATTTAATATAATATGTGATTCAATGTAATGTGTTGTACAATTCGTGTTTGTTACCAATGTCCAAGATAGGTGTTGATTGCGTGGTGTCCAAATTCAAAGAGAAAGAATTTTCATTACAAAATTAGACTAAGCATTTAAGAATATGCAAAACAAAAAAGAAAGCAAAAGCAAGAGAAATTACGTTATTTTACAATATCGTTGATAGAGAGAGAGTAGATTGATAGAATTAAGAATAGCTGAATGGAAAGTTAGGGTGATCATGGCATTATTGGGCATTTGTAAAAAGTTGGTTTTGAATACAAAACACCGAAGAAATGTTCTCTTTTTAGGAAAGAAGTCAATTACTTGGGACATAGAATAACGTCAGAAGGAGTTCAGACGGATGAAGAAAAGGTAAAAGCTGTTTCTCATTGGCCAAGACCTAAGAATCTGCATGAATTACGAAGTTTTCTTGGACTTTGCACGTACTATAGACGCTTTGTCCCAAACTTTGCAACCGTGGCATCAAGTCTTCATGAGCTAACTCGAAAAGACCAGAAATTTGAATGGACAACAAAGCAGGAGGAAGCGTTCTTGGATTTGAAAAACCTTATGTGTTCAGCACCTACCTTAGCGTATCCAATTCCAGGTAAGAAGTTTATACTGGACACAGATGCTAGCAATGTCGGAATCGGAGGGGTTCTTTCACAAGACATCAATGGCCAAGAAAAAGTTGTTGCATATTTTAGTAAAACGTTAGAAAAATCAGAGCGAAATTATTGCGTAACAAGAAAGGAATTGTTAGCTGTAGTTCAGTGTGTCAAGCAATTCCACAAATACCTTTATGGACAAGAATTTCTAATCCGAACAGATCATGCCGCATTGCGATGGTTATTACAGTTTAAAAATCCCGAAGGACAAATTGCTAGATGGATTGAAAGGCTTCAAACTTATAATTTCGAAATCGAGCATAGAAAAGGTAGTAGTCACGGTAATGCAGACGCTTTGTCTCGACGTCCTTGCAAATCCGAAGGCAAACATTGTAAGCGAACAGAACAAAAAGAAGGGTTCATGGAAATAAAGCAGTCCAGACTATTGTCAGATGAAATGTGGAGACCAGATGTGGTGCGTTCTTCTCAACAAAACGATTGCGACATTTCAAAGATAATACAGGCAAAGGAAGCGGGAATGAAACCAAGTAGGGAATCTTTTTCAGCGGAAAGTCAAATTGCCAAGGCGTATTTGGCCCAATGGGATAGTCTGGAATTAATTGATGGATGTCTTTATCGAGTTTGGGAAAGCGAAGATGGGAAATCCAAGCGTTAGCTACTAATTGTACCAAGATCTAAAATTCGGGAGGTTCTGGAAGAGTACCATGATGGATCCGCTGGAGGACATTTGGGAATCAACAAAACTGTGGACAAAATTAACTGACTATTCTATTGGGTAGGATGCCAAGGATCAGTTGCCGATTGGATTTCCAAATGCAAAACTTGTGCAACCGCAAAAGGACCTAGGACACGCAGTCATGGACCCATGCAATCTTATACCGTTGGTGTACCCTTTGAGCGAGTTGCTATGGATATTGCAGGGCCATTTCCAGAGAGCAACAAAGGAAATCGGTATGTATAGGTCGTTATCGATTATTTTAGTAAATGGCCGGAAGTATACCCAATACCAAACCAAGAAGCGAAAACTTGTGCCAACGCTTTCTTTAATGACTGGATTTGTCGATATGGAGTACCTCTTGAATTGCATTCTGATCAGGGGAGAAATTTTGAATCTCTTATCTTCAAGGACCTGTGCGAAATCTTAGGTATACGGAAGACGCAAACAACACCGCTTCATCCACAGTCTGATGGTATGGTGGAACATTTCAATAGGACTCTGGAAGAACACTTAAGGAAAGTTGTGGGCGATGAACAAAGAAGCTGGGACGAGCACATTCAGAAATTTCTTATGGCATATAGATCTGCAGTACATGATACGACAAAGTTATCACCGGCTAAAATTCTCTTTGGAAATGATCTACGGTTACCAACAGATATTAAATTTGGATCGAGTTCTGGTAGATTGAGTGAGCAGGCATATGACGCTATATTTAGTCGACAACAACTAGATGAAATTCATAAAAATGTCAGAGAAAGGTTACAATTGAGAAGTGACAAAATGAAAGCCAGGTACGATCTCCAAGCTGATTCCAAAGGATTCAAGGAAGGTGATTTGGTTCTTCTTCATAATCCGCAACGCAGAAAAGGTGTATGTCCAAAATTGCAAACCCATTGGGAAGGGCCTTATGTAGTGGTTAACCGAATAAATGATGTGATCTATCGAATTCAATTGAAGGAACGAAAGCGAAAAAAAATGAAGGTTATAGTTTGTTTTTGTGTTATTTAACACTCGCAGTCAGGCTGCTTTGGTTTTTATTTATGTTTGTTTGAACAACGATAGCAACTTAGAGGTGCTTCCACCAATGGCTTTTTCCGTCAATTTCTTTGGCTGGAGTTATAGCTATTTCACGGGTGCCAAGCCGATCATCAGACTCCTTTATTAGTGGTGCTGCCTGGTTTTTATTTTTCATATTCAAGAGTACCATGATGGTACAAATCCCAAAGTAAACTCAGAAAGTTTTTCATTAATATGAAAAATAAAAACCAGGCAGCACCACTAATAAAGGAGTCTGATGATCGGCTTGGCACCCGTGAAATAGCTATAACTCCAGCCAAAGAAATTGACGGAAAAAGCCATTGGTGGAAGCACCTCTAAGTTGCTATCGTTGTTCAAACAAACATAAAAAAAAAATGAAGGTGGTTCATTTGGATAGACTTGCTCAATACAGTGGCGACAACAATGACTTTGTTCGAGACGAACAAAATTTAAGTGGAGGGTAGTGTTACGAAAATTAGAATATACTACTTTGTAATTTTATACTTTGTCGTTGATATTAATTTTTTATCGTAGAACTTAATTATTTTGTCATAAAAAGAATATTCGATTTTTATACTGATTCGGAATAAAACTTTAAACCTTGTTGTTCGTTTTCTAAAACCTGTTTTATTTAACAGTATTTTTAATATATAGAAGCACTTTAAATTCCACATGGATGGGTAGATAGTTTCAAATTGTGAAAATTTTACTAAGGCTCGAAATCATCAATTTTTTGTCACCAATAGGAATACTACAGAAACGGTAAAAGAGGAAGAATTCATAATAAGGGTATCAACATCAGAACTGGACTTAACAAAGCCCTTGGAAGAAGTCCAAATCCTCCTAAACATAAACGATTCGAAGATATATCAAGGCGAAGAAAATTGTTCGGTAAGGAGTTTTTAAAAACATACATATTTAAAAAAAAAAAATCTTATTTTACTCGAATTTATATTTCAGTTCCAGAAAGTAATGCAGATGATTGCATCAAATCACTCAAGTTTGACAATTTGTCGGCTGAACAATTTGATAACTATTGGATGGCATGCGTGCAGCATAGATTGCATACTATTCAAAATGCAAATTCAACTTCGGAAATTTTGGAACAATGGGAAAATTATAAAGGTCCTCTTGGTCACAGATTGGTAAATAAAATATATAATTTGTTTATTTATTAATTTTTTTTATTAGTACTATAATATAAATCATAAAATGATGATAATCTATTAACTTTTGATGATTGTTGGTTTTCTAAGTGACGAAATCATGGAAAATTATAAAAAAATTTCTAAGTCCCAAAATCATAAAAAAAATTTCTAAGTCCTAAAATCATGAAAATTTTTCTAGGTCCCGAAATCATGAAAAAAAAATAAAAATTATGAAAATTTTTCCAAATTAGTCCAAAATCTATGAAAAATTTTCCAAGTCCCAAAATCAATATCTACAGCTGTTCTTTTTTGCTGTGGGTGAGGGAATCACGGCATGTAAGGATTTTTTCAATTATTTTGACGGTGTTTAACATATCGTTTAAAAGTCTTATTAGAGCAGTTGATTGTTTTTAAATGTTCATCTTCTTAAAAGTCCCAAAATTATGAAATTATGGGGCCAACAACTCTCCTTAAGACTTTTCTCTCGAACGTGGCTAAGAGGTCGGAGTGTCTTTTTTCTTTTAAATTCAGATACTAGAAACGTAATAATCTTACATTGCCTCCACGGATATTTGATCCCAAACCAAAAAGCCGTAGTAAAGGATAAAACGGGTAAAAGAAGTACCCTTAAGTACACAATAAAAGACTCGCAGGAAGCATTCCTGTTCATAGCGCAATCTACACAGGAAGTAGAGGATCATATTTTACACTTGAAACAGAGGTCGGAAGCAATACAGCCATTCATAATTGCTGTGGGTGAGGGAATCAAACATTGTAAAGATTTTTACGTTTATTTTGACGGTGTCAAATTCCAATTTAAAAGTCTTATTAGAGCAGTTGACATCTGTTTTAAAATATTTCATCTTTTCAATTTTCATTATCCCGTTGCATGTTCTTCTTTTTGGACTTTTGTTCAGTTATTCTTTTATGTAATTACACCAAAATCTTCAAATCCTAAAATTCAAATTCTAACAGATTTCCTTGATAAAAACGAAAAAAAGTAAAATGTTGTAAATTATAGTTTTTTTTTTACGGCAGTATAGTAGGCTCTGTTAAAATATTTAACAGTTGCTTCTTCATAAGTAACATAACATAAAAATCAACCTATTGTGATTTATTTTACATATTAATTGCAAGAATCATTCACTCCCTTCGATCTAACTTTTGTATTACTACTCGACAATATCTTTACCAATCTTAAGAAGACGATTTTTTGTTAATTTTTTTAGATTAATATGGACTTTGAGGCGATGTTTCATTCAACATATTCCTTACTGGACAACTTCGACCAATATTTTCCACATATTCTGGAATTTCTAAATATGGATAAGAACGTCAAGGAAAGGGGAATCAAAAAGCTGTTAGAATCCTTAATTTTAGAGGATTTCAATGAAAGTAAGTTTTTTAGAAATCCTCATAGAAATAAAATAGAAAAATAAAATATTTTTTATAATGAAACATAAATATTTAAAGTTTTTTTTTAAGTATAAGCTGCGTTTAACCCTTTATATGATTAAGTACAGCGCGGGCGTGAAGGATAGGTTATAGGGTGGGAAGGGAATAGTGTGTGGCGCGAGGTACTGAGACTGAAGGTGGTGGTTGTCTCAGATTCATCTCCAGAGTTGGCGGCTGGACTAAAGCGGAGAAATGCTGTGTCAATATATTTTTATGTCCCTTTATAATTCGTATTACTTTGTTCATTGTCATATTTGTTGGGCATACTCATAGCTGGGCATTAACGGGCATTTTTTCGTTAATCCGTTAATCGTTAGTTAACGAAGTTAACATTCCCATTAACGGATTAACTTTTCAGTTAACTTTAAAAAAATGCTAACGATCGCTAAAATTTCCAAAGTCCGTTAATCGTTAATCGAACACAAATACCATACAGATACACATTCAAATTAGATTATTGGTAATTATTTTTATAACTTATAAAAAATTAGTCAACACCCTTCAGGAAACACAACGGCACGCGACTTGTTTATTCAGCTGCCTGTCTGTGTTTTTTTGTAAATTGCACAGCTTTAGTCAATGCGTTATTCAACGGCATAGAGAGAAGGTTCGGACCACTTATTGACGATGAACAGTGCCAACTTGCTGCGGCTTTTCACCCTAAGTTTCGGTTGATATGGTTGCAGAAATATGATAACACTGATAACAGTCGTGTAGATGCAGTGAAAAAATGTATGGAAAAAAAGGTAGAAGAAGTGCTACAAGAAGAAGCTATCGAAATATCAAAGGACGTAGAGAGTGTAAGTGATGGAGGCAGCAACGCGAGTAACAACGACGATGATGAGGATGACTTTTTCAACTCTGTTACTCAATCTTCAGAAAAACCTAAGAACAACAAATCATTAAGAAGTAAAGCTCAAAGTCTCGTAAAAACGTGGCTAGATTTGAAGTCAAAAGACTCGTTAAATGAAGCGGCATTCCTCGGGGAACAAGTATTGGCAAATATGTTTATCCAATGCAATACAATACAATACCCTCAAGCGCTGCTGTTGAATGTCTCTTATCCACGGGCAAGGATATACTTCAGCCGAAAAGAGCCTCGCTTTCCGACGAGAATTTCAACATGCTGATGTTCATGAAGGGGAACAATCACATTCATATAGATGACTGAATAAATTGTTGTTTTAACACTTAAACTCTTAAAAAATATAATTTACTATATTAAAAAAAAATTTACTTGTCTTTTCTTGTTTCCAACTTCCAATTTTTATTAGAAAATAAAATTTGTATGGCGTGTTAACGGATTTACGATTAACGTTAACTTGCGTTAATTTTTCTAAAATTTAACGTTTTAACTGTTAACGAAGTTAAATTTTTAATTAACGGATTAGCGATTAACGAAGTTAACTTTTTGATTAACGGTGCCCAGCTATGGGCATACTAGTATTTACTCAATCACATGCTGTTAGAGTTATGCCTGAACAGAATGTAGACAATTTTAAACTATTTACCTTGAATTAATTTTTTTTTAACAATAGTTTTCTATAACTAAGAATAACTTTTTTTTTTTCTTTTAAATTCAGATACTAGAAACGTAATAATCTTACATTGCCTCCACGGATATTTGATCCCAAACCAAAAAGCCGTAGTAAAGGAAAAAACGGGTAAAAGAAGTACCCTTAAGTACACAATAAAACACTCGCAGGAAGCATTCCTGTTCATAGCGCAATCTACACAGGAAGTAGAGGATCATATTTTACACTTGAAACAGAGGTCGGAAGCAATACAGCCATTCATAATTGCTGTGGGTGAGGGAATCATACATTGTAAAGATTGCTACGTTTATTTTGACAATGTCAAATTCCAATTTAAAAGTCTTATTAGAGCAGTTGACATCTGTTTTAAAATATTTCATCTTTTCAATTTTCATTATCCCGTTGCATGTTCTTCTTTTTGGACTTTTGTTCAGTTATTCTTTTATAAAATAACACCAAAATCTTCAAATCCTAAAATTCAAATTCTAACAGATTTCCTTGAGAAAAAAGAAAAAAAGTAAAATGTTGTTAACTATCTTTAGAAATAAAATAAAAAAATTAATAAATTCCAAAATCTTCAAATCCTAAAATTCAAATTATAACAGATTTCCTTGACAAAAAAGTAAAATGTTGTAAAAATCTTCAAATCCTAAAATTCAAATTATAACAGATTTCCTTGTTGTAAATTATCCTTAGAAATAAAATAAAAAAATAAATAAATTATATTATATAGGTATAAAATAAACAATAAACAATTTCAATACAGAACTAACCTTTTCTTTTCATTGTATTGAGGCATTTAAAAAAATTTCAGCTCACGAGGATATTACAAAGATTGAAGAAGTTAAAGGACCTTGAGTAAGTATGAAGAATTGGATGGATGGATGTACCAAGTGCATTCTATAAATGTACCAAGCACATTATATAAATGTGCCAGGTACATTGGATAAGTATACAAAGTACATTGCATGAATGTACCACGTTCATTGGCTAAATGTACAAAGTACATTCTATAAATGTACGAAGTACATTGGATGAATGTACAAAGTGAATTGGATAAATGTACAAAGTACATTGGATAAATGTACGAAGTACATTCTATAAATGTACAAAGTACATTGGATAAATGTACGAAGTACATTGGATAAATGTACAAAGTACATTCTATAAACGCACAAAGTACATTGGATAAATGTACGAAGTACATTGGATAAATGTACGAAGTACATTGGATAAATGTACAAAGTACATTGGATAAATGTACGAAGTACATTGGATAAATGTACAAAGTACATTGGATAAATGTACAAAGTACATTGGATAAGTGTACGAAGTACATTGGATAAATGTACGAAGTACATTGGGTAACTGTACAAAGTACATTGGATAAATGTACGAAGTACATTCTATAAATGTACAAAGTACATTGGATAAATGTACGAAGTACATTGGATAAATGTACAAACTACATTCTATAAACGCACAAAGTACATTGGATAAATGTAAAAAGTACATTGGATCAATGTACCAAGTACATTGTGGCACTGTACCAAGTACATTAGGACAATGTACCTACTACACTGGTTCATTGTACCTAGTTCATTGGCTTAATGTATAGTACATAATTAAAACTTTTTTTTTTGTGTTTTATGTACGAAATACATTGGATCAATCAACTTTGTACATTGGCTCAATGTACTTAACATAAATTCATTGAAAAAACAATGAAGCTTTCAAAGGGAGCTTTTTCAGAGTTTAATGTACTTGGTACATAATTCCAATGTATCATACATTGACTTAATGTTTAAGATGCATTAAAATCCAAGAATTAGCATAATGTACTTTTTACATTGTCACAATGTATTGAATATTACTCAATGTAAGCTTACATCAAATAATGTACTGGAATACATTGCCCCAATGTACTTCAGTATCGGCTGAAAAATAATGTAAAAAACATTGAGACCTACCTTTTATTTTCAGTGCACCGACTTGATTTAGCTCATATTATTTATAAATTACTGAGGAGGGGTGGGAATATAAGGCCAAGCTCCACCGTCACCAGCAGCCCTCAAGTGTGGTGGATCATCAGTGGTGGTATCGCTTTTTCGTTTTTTTCGATCTCTCCCGGCATGATTCATGTTTTTGAAATAGGAGGAGGTCCTTTTGCGAGGGCAAGATCCCCCCCATTCCGGCGAGCTCAGCCGAGCACAGAGCAAGCATGCCGCGACCCTCGCAGTGGACGGCTGCGCATTCTCTCCCTTAGGTCTTCTTTCTTGGTCTATCCTTTCTTTCTCTTTGTCCATTTTCTCTCGAGTCCTTGGTTTTTCCGGGTCTTCATCTTTATCTTCTTCTCTCTCTTTTCTCTTTCTTCTTTTCCTTATTTCTGACATTTCTGTCAAATCTTTCCTTCTATTCTGTTTCAGCCTAAGGAGAACTGTCACTGCACCGACATCAGTAGTGACAGCGAGGAGTGCCAGCACATCGACCTGTCATCAGACGGTCCGATGAACATCGTCTTTTCAACATCTTTCTACTTATTCTATCTTTTCTTCTCTCCTTCCTCTCTCATATTTCAAACTACTATGGCTCTTGGAGAAGCTGAATGTTCCAGAAGTTCTCCTCTTAACCACTAGATGTCAAAAATACTGGGATTTTTTTGTAAGATCTGAATGTTCTTAATGCTAAACAAAAGCTTAGCGTAATAGAGATAAAGAGTAAGTAAAGAGAGTAGAATGTACATTAATTTATAAAAAGCCATACAGAGCGATAGAGATAAATAAAGTGTATACACATTACATCATTTTGAGTTCATTTATTTTTTTCTTTTTGACAGTCGAAATTCAAATTTTGTGTCATGTTCATTGAAAAATTTAAAAGTAATTAAATTTAATTTAATTTAAATTAAGTAAAAAGTTCAGTGAGAACGCCTTTCTTGATTTATAAATCATATGAGATTAATCAAGTCGGTGGGAACAGGCTATAAGTGCTTTACTGAAAATTAATAAGAAAAACACAAACATTTTTTTTAATTTCTATTTTTATTTTTATTTAAGGTTAATTATAATTAAAACATCCCGCGGTATGTCCGGGATGTTGTCGAAGCTTAGGGAGGCCTCCTCCCAAAGAGCAAGGACGAGGGCTGCCACAACCCTCGCCTTCTTTAAATCAGTTTGATGTATAGTATGCCTTTGTTCTTCTTTGAGGCCGTCTTTATTTTTGACCGGATCTCCTCTACTTTCCCGGGGAAATTCCAGCAGACCTCCTCCAGCTTGCTTATGAATTCCTCTACTTTACTGAACATTGATATAGGTTAGGTTGATTTAGGGGCTGACAGTTGATGTCTTTACCGTCACACTTAGATCAGTACAGATCCATTGTGATACCCGTGAGTATTGCTACTCAAGCTAATAAGAAAAACCTATGTGTTCAGTTAGTCAAGCCATTTAGAGGCTTTGACGAAGTTCAGAATGTTAGTACCTGGCGTACTAGAGAGTTCTTCTAAATCCCCGAAATAGTTGCCAAGCAGTTTCTTCCTTTGATGGGAGAGTGCGGGACAGTGACACAGAAAGTGCGAAGTATCTTCATGTACCTCCTCGTCACCGCATCCTCTGCATAGATCATCTGAACTGATTCTCATCTTTTTCATATGATAACCTAACAGATTATGTCCGGTGATTAGCTTACAAGAGATCGAAATGATCCCTTGTGTAGCTGCATAATTTTTTCCGTTCTTTGTTTGTTAAAACAGGGCCAGAATTTTCTTGTAGTGCCGCAGGTGTCAAGAAGGTTCCACCTTTCATCGGGCTTGAAAGTTATTCTTTTTGAGATTTCCTGTTTTAAATAACAGGTAGGGTTGCTAACTAGCTGAGCTTGGCTTACGTCAAGCATTGACCCTAAACTTGCTAATTCATTGGCTTTCTCGTTGTGGCCTGGGACCCAGCAGAGTCTAATGATGTGCTGTGCGCCAAGAACCTCAAACAATTCGCGGCAGCATGAAACAAGCTTTGATTTTACCTCAGTTGCAGTAATCATTCGCAACCTCTCTCTCTCTCATTGTGAAGACGTCTTTTTTTGCTTTGTCATATTGTTTTTTTTTTATTTTCTTTTGTCACTGTTTTTATATTATTTAATGTTTAGTTAATGATCATTGTGCTCCCGGTCTGATTTTTTCTTGTGTATAATGTGTACCCCTTTCTTTCTTGTTGCTAATTTCCAAAATCTAGACATTTAGAAAATACAAAAAAAAAAAAACTAAACAAATTTATTGATAGTGGTGACTGTTAGTTAAATCTCTTCCATCTGACTCTCTTAACTACTGTTTTTTATACTCAATAGCTTTGGCATTGGCATTACCTTTACCACTGTTTATTATTGTTGTCAGTGTCACTCTCTCTTCCATGTTTTACTCTTTGTTCTTTTAAAGTAAATAATTAATATTATATGTGATTTCGATTTGTGATGCCTTATTCTTTTATATTTTAATTTTGTTATGCTTGTGATTTCTGTTTTGTGTTGCAAAAAAATCGGGTGAGTGACTATTATTTTAATAATTGATAGATTATTGACATTTAACAATACCTCTTTTGAGTTTTTTTCTTTTTGTGTGGTCTTGCTTGTGCTTTGGTTAAGCACTCAAAGTAGTTGAATATAAATTTAGGGTTACCACCTGTCTCTTTTGTGATATATTTTTATATCATCATTAGTCATTAATAGGGCAACCAAAAATATGCTCTATAAAAACCATTTATAGCGCTTTAAATATGCTCTAAAAAGCCAATTATATGCTCTAAAAAATTTTGAAATAGCGTAAAATCTTACATTTTGAGTTTTTTTTATAGTTTATTGACTCGTCAAAAACAAAAAAAAAACAGAGGTCACAATATCCTTAGAGACAAATAAAAGAACAAAAAAAAAAAACACACACAAAAACATAAAAATCTAAATAAATACCAAAAATCAAAAATGAAAATATAAACCAGAATAATTAAAAAAAAAATATTTGTTTGCACTTAAGGAAAACAGTTTTACTTAAATTTTTTTCTCTGAAAACATTTTTGTAGGTACATCATCCGCCAGTTATACGTGCAAACTTTAATGCCATTATTTCAGGCAGTTTTTTTTTCTACAAATAAATTCTGCTATAATAAACAATTTGAGCCCTCCTATTTTCCTGAAATATCGATAATTTTATTTATTTTTTCGTTATTGGAGTCGATGGTATTAATTTTAACTTGGGCATCGATCAATTATTTTATGTTAGCCAAAGGCCGCTTGTTTCCAGTTGTGCAATGCATTTCAATAAAAACGTATAATTGGATAATAGAAATATCAAGTCACGTTTAATGCCACTTCATTAAAACAATTTTTTAACACCTCGTATTTCAGCAGATTCCTCTTCATGTAGTGTTTCCAAAAAGCTTTCCACTTTTTTTTAAACATTTCTACACAGTAAACTGCTTCCCTCCAAGATACCCAATTAGTCGTAATCGTTTGCGAAGGAAGTTGTGTTTCTGGAGCAATATCCTTGAATACCCTTATTCTTGCTTTTATCAACTTCTGGAAATTGACCTCGAAGTGTTTCACAAGTTCTATGGAGCCTGTGGGCCTCAAAAGTGACATGCGTTACTTTTGGATAAAATACTTGAATAGCATCGCGATTTTTTCGAAAAAAAAGTTAAAAAAAAAAATAGTTACTCTAACATTTGCAACAAAAATTACAAATAGTGATGAAATATGCCAAAATATGCATTTTAAAGCAAAATATGCAAAAATATGCATTTATAACAAAATATGCTAAAATATGCTCTAACGAATAGGGTCCAAAATGTTTGTTTTTTCATGAAACGTATTTCTATCTTATCAATTGTCAAATTCGACGTTCCAAAAAAAACATGCTCAAGCATATTTTTGGTTGCCCTAGTCATTAATATTATTTTTTTTCTTCTTCTTCCCTTCTTTTTCATTATTATTCTCTGCTTCTGCATTATGGATTTAATTAAATGCCATTTTTGCAAATCAATTATTGCTGAAGTCTCAGAAAGATTCACTAGACTTCAAACGATTTCCTTACAAAAGTTCTCATTTTTATGCAATGAATGTAAGGAATCTAATTTTTCTTTGCAACTGCAAAGTTTGAATGCAAATGTTGATGCTTTTACAAGGAATGTTGACGAGGTTAAAACAACCGTAGACAATCATGCGGAAAAATTTTTCAATCTAGAAAAAAAAAGTTGGATTGCTTTTTGACCATTTTATAGATCTGGTTGGTAATGTCGACAAAATTGAAAAAGCAATCGATGCTAATACGAGGTCCATTTCCCTAAATACTTTAACGAACGAAAAAACTCACTCCAAAGTTGTCAAATCATTAAATAACTTAGAAAATAACTTTAGTGAATCATTGGACAATAAACTTAAAATAATTAATTCTGAAATAGAAAAAAACTCGCGTCTTCTGAATAATATAAATGCAAATTTAACTTTGGTTGATAGAAATGTTAATAATTTATATACAATTAATAACTCAAACAAAAATAACATTTCCGAATCAGTTCTCCAATTTTCTAATAACTTTGAGAGTTTGATTACGCAAAATAGAACTAAATTTGATGAATATAACAAAAATTTTACAACTTTGGAAAAAGAGTTAAGAAGTACAAAAGATAGCCTTACCGGATTAAAAAATGCTGCAATTTCGAATACCAATATCAACCTTACAGCAACGGCCAATTTTGCAAATGATGCTAATTATGTGTCTCTTCAAGACGAACTAGCATGCAATATCACCTCCAACAGCAATCCTCCTTTATTTAATAGACCACTTGATAACAATAACAATATCGATATCAATAACATTATTAATATCGATAGCTCTAACCTAAACATTAATACCCCTTTCGTTGATACAATCTCTCCTTCAACTTACATGTTAACTCCTAGAGTGGTGCCTTCTCAAAAGTGTATTTTCGTCTCCAAATTTGTTATATCTACATCTTCTACAGACATTCTTAATTACGTCAAGTCTGTATTAAATCATCAAAATATTTACAATGACCATAACTTAGTGAAATGTAAAAATAATACTAGATCAAATGGTCGAGTTGCCTCTTTTAAAGTTTCTGTCCCTGAACCAATGTTTAATCTGTTAGTGTCCCCAGCATCATGGCCCACCAATACTTTCATCCAAGAATTTGTCAACAAAAACCCCCATATAAGCAACACTAATTTAAATGTGGCTTCAAAAAACTAAAGTGTTTGTCCCTTTACTATCAAAATGTAAGGGGACTTCGCTCTAAAGCCCCAGAAGTATTTTTTAAATCGCAGGAACTTCCTTTTGATGTTTTTGCTCTAAGTGAAACTAATTTAACAAGTAACTTTAACAATAATGAATTTTTTACTTCGGATTATAATGTTTACCGTAAAGACGTTCTCTTGGGGGTTAGGCCTGGTAGAGGGGTACTTATAGCAGTACATTCAAGGTATGATAGTTCAATTTTTGAAATTCCTAACACCGAACAAATTGAATTTATTTGCGTTAAAATCACTATCAAACGGAAAATCATCTTTGTGCTGTTACATAAGACCCTGCAGTCCAATTGAAACTTACCAAAACCTTATCATAGCAGTTGACAATCTGTGTGACAGTATGGAGGTACATGATGGCTTATTACTCGTTGGGGATTTCAATCTCCCTAATCTGTCATGGTCGCGATCCGAGGATGACTCTCATTTTGTCACTAATAACGCAACAACTGAAAAAGAAATGTTATTTACTGACAATCTGTCTGATTGCGGCTTGCATCAGATTAGTGATGTCAAAAACAACTTGAGCAGACAACTCGACCTTATCTTTTCCAATGAAGCAACAAACTGTATAGTAGAGGAAAGTAGCTTAACTCTTTCCACCATTGACAGTTTCCATCCGCCTTTGTCTCTAACTTATGCCTACGAACATAATTATTCTGAAGTTGAATCTGAGAACTCATATCGTTTTAATTTTCGAAAAGCTAACTTTGCCCAACTAAACGAACTTCTTAGTAACATAAATTTTGACTTAATTTTGAACCAATCTGGAAGCAATAGCATCAATACTGTAACAACTAACTTCTACTCAATAATTTTTGAATGCTTTTTTCTATGTGTGCCCTATGCACCACATAAAAATACCTCACCGTCACCTCCATGGTATTCAAGAGAACTTCGTTCACTCCGCAACTCCCGAAATAGTTTATGGAAAAAATATTTAAGATCTAGATCAGAAACAGACTATTCCTCCTATTTAGTAGTGTACAACGAATTCTCTGCTCTCTCAAAACTCCTTTATGAAGCATATATCAATCAAATGCAATTTGATATTATCTCAGATCCCAAACGCTTTTGGCAATTCATCAACATAAAAAAAAATCGGATGGATATCCTAATACCCTTAATTACTTAGATCACTCTCTTAAGGACTCAAAAATTATAACTAATTTATTTGCTAATTTATTTAGTCTTGCTTTTTCCGACAGTAATTTTGTACCTGATGCTGACTGTCATAAATTACTCTTAAGATTAGAGTGGAGTGGATCGAATTTGCAAACAAACAGGCCTTAAATTATTTTGAACGCGTTCATTTAGACATTCGCACAAAGAAGTGCTGGATGCTCTCATCTGTCATCTTAAACCCATTTTATATTTCATTTTGTGATGAGCAACCAAGCAAACAAGTTCGATCCACTGCCGCCTATAATAATTACCAAAATTGTAAGTCTCCATTATGATTTATATTTTTTATACTCATAGTAAACTTACAGGAATAAACTCGATAAACTAAAATCTTGTTAAGTTCAAATTATTCGGACGAACTTGCCTTTTTTGCCATTTTTTGCCACACCATTGACACTTTTATTCAATTTTGAATTGAACTCGTAGCCATTCAGTATTCAGATATCTTTATGAGCCGAAAAAGCGAAAGATTAGCACTGAAAAGAGATTCTGGACAAATAAATACAGACTCGGAAAGTAATTCTGATTCTGATAGTGATAAAACGATGACTGACGAGTCCTAGATGGAGAAACTAAAGGAAGATATGCAGGAGCTACGTTCACTGTTAGAAACCGCCATGGCAAATGCCGCAATAGAGAAAGAAGAACGTATGCGCCTGCAGGAACAGCTAAGCCGTAAACAAGACACGACGATTCCTCCTAGCGTCCACGACCTCGTCAGTCATCAATATGGAAGAGATCACGCAGCCAGCGTCCTCCGCATCGTTCAGTATTTCGTCAATTGCCAACATGGTGAAGACGCAGCCTGCATCCTTTACATCTTTAGTCGCCGCCAACTCAGTAGATGTTCCGCCATCTGTTCAGCCTATTGCCGCCAGTAAATATACGACAGCTGCTATTTATGCCACTGGCCGTCTGTTCCTCTCATGCATTCTGCTGCCTTTCCAACATGCTATCCCACTTCCACATTTACTCCGAGGTTAGTTTCGTATCACGCACCCTTGAACCCGCCTCAAACAGTAACACAGATGCCAACCCAACCAAGCTCAACAATGCCACTATCCTTTGGACATAACCACTTCGAGCAATTAAACCATTTCGGCAACAGCAGAAATTTGCAAAATTTGCCAGACTTCAGTGGTCGGCCAGAAGAATGGCCGATGTTTTGCACTGCCTACCACGAGTCTACGATGATGTTCAATTACACCAAGGTGGAAAATAATTTCCGTCTGCAGAGATGCATCAAGGGTGACGCGAAGGAAGCCGTCGAGTCATTGTTGATTCACCCCGATAATGTAGATCGAGTTATGGCAACGTTGGAGTTCCTCTACGGTCGCCCAGAGATTTTGTTGCGAAGTCAACTAATGAAGGTTCGGGAAATTGCACCAATCCCAGAAGGAAAATTTGAAAACCTAATTCCATTCGCAACAAAGGTGCAAAATCTCTCTACATTCCTCGAAGCAAGCGGGTTACATCAACACATGGCTAATCCAACTCTACTCGACGAACTAACCAACAAATTGCCAATGAGTAAACGAATGGAATGGGCCAAGCGAAGTATGTATATACAGCCATATGCAACAATCAAGCATTTTGATGAATGGTTGACCTCAGTAGCGAGATTGGTGTGTCTTGTCACTCCAAATTACTTGCCGCCGCCGTTTGACACGAAGTCAAGACCAAAAAACGTACTGCATGTCGCACAATCTGGTATCATGAATGAAAACTGTCGCTATTGTAAAGGAGAGAAACATCTCGTGTCTGACTGTCCTAAGTACATGGATTTGTCTATAAAACATAAATGGGAGTTCGTGAAGAAGAACCACCTATGCTTCAGTTGCCTACGGTTTGGCCATAGTGTGCGCACATGCAAACGTCGTCAGTCATGTGGAATTGACAGCTGTTCCAAGGCACATCACTCGTCGCTTCATGACGTTGAGTATTCAGTCGAAGATCCCAAACAAGATCAAGCAGTCACCAAGTCTTTGCTCAATTGTGATTCAGAAGATAATCCGAAAATCCTCTTTCGTATACTGCCAGTCAGGCTGTATGGTGCCAGTGACACTATAGTGAGGACTCACGCTCTGCTAGATGAAGGGTCATCGGTTACGATCATGTGTGCAGAATTGGCCAAGGAGCTGCACTTGAGTAGCCGCCCCACGAATCTAAAGTTGAAATGGTTCGGTAAAAAGACGCTTTCTGAGAATTCATGTGTTGTGAACCTTCGAATTAGCGCCGACAAGGAGAACGCTGAGAAGTACTTGATAGAAGGCGTACGTGCACTAAACGATTTGGACCTTCCGACTCAATCTTTATCAATGAAAGATTTACGGCCAGTATATCGACACTTAGGCGACGTAGCACTGCCTTTATACGAGAATGTCAAACCTAAGATTCTCATCGGGCTTGACAATTGTTATCTCGGAACACCGATACAAATAATAAAGGCCGATGATACTGGACCTATTGCTGCCGAAACCAAGCTTGAATGGACTGTGTACGGAAGAACATCAAAAGTGAATCCCAGTCACGCCAACGTTGTCGTTCTTTTGAATAATAAAGAAGAACAAGAGGACGCTAATTTGAATAAGCTCGTCGATGATTACTTCAGCATGGACTCGTTTGGGGTGAAGAAACCGACAAAGCCATTAGTCTCCCCCACCGAAGAAAGAGCCCTTCAAATATTATCAAATACTACAGTTCGGATTAACAACCGTTACCAGACAGGTCTTCTCTGGAAAGATGATACCTTTGATATGCCTTCGAGCTATGAAATGGCTAAACGAAGACTTTGGAGTTTGGAAAGTAAATTCCAAAAGGAACCAGAATTCGCCGTCAAATACAGAGATATCATCGCTAGATACTTAGAGAAAGGGTATGCTAGAAAGTTAACAGATGCCGAGGCCAGCCTAACAACACCCAGAACCTGGTATCTACCTCACTTTGGCGTTAGAAATCCCAACAAACCGGGGAAAATACGTTTAGTATTCGATGCTGCCGCGAAGGTTAAAGATACTTCGTTAAATTCCTTCTTGATGAAGGGACCTGATGACCTGAAGCCACTGACGTCAATTTTATACAATTTTCGTTTACGTCCCGTCGCAATCACTGGGGACGTAAGAGAAATGTTCCATCAGGTGATGATCCGTACTGAGGATCAGAACTCACAACGTTTTCTCTGGCGAGAAAATAAAGCCGATCCAATCAGCGTATACGTCATGCAATCAATGACTTTCGGTGCCAGTTGTTCGCCATGTTCGGCGAACTATGTTAAGAACAACAATGCCATGAGATTCATTAAGGACCACCCACGTGCCGTCAAGTCCATAATAGATCACCATTACGTGGACGACTACGTTGACAGTTTTGAAAATACGGCTGAGGCGATTGAGGTTACGAGAGCGGTGATTTCAATCCATATACGTGGTGGTTTCGAATTAAGGAATTTTGCGTCAAATTCCAGAGAGGTGTTGCTAGGAATAGTTGCCATTAGAGAGGTGAATGAGACAAATCATTTGATAGCCATGAACGTCGAAGCAGCAACAGAAAAGGTGCTCGGGATGTGCTGGGATCCTTGTGATGATGTCTTCGTATTTAAGCTCAAATTTGTACGAGTAAGCCAAGATGTAATCGTTGCTAACAGATGTCCAACAAAGAGAGAATTTTTAAGCATTGCCATGTCAATATTCGACCCGTTTGGTATGATTGCCAACTTCGCCATTCATGTTAAATTGTTGTTGCAATCCATATGGAAGTACGGAGTCGAATGGGACGAGCCAATACCAGATGAGATCTTCAAGAAATGGTTGCTTTGGAAAGAAGAACTTCCGAAATTAAATCAATGTCGTATACCAAGGTGTCACAATACCTATCTGTCTTCAGCTGACAAAATTGTTCTTCACACTTACGTTGATGCCAGTGAAGAGGCCTTTAGTGCTGTTACCTACCTTAGGATAGAAGTTGGAGACCAGGTATCTGTTTCTTTCATCACCGGGAAAACAAGGTGCGCTCCCAAGAAACTCATCTCTATTCCGAGACTCGAGCTGTCAGCCGCTGTAATGGGTATCAGACTTTGTAACTCGATTGTTGAACATCATGATCTGTCATTTGCTGATAAAATATTCTGGAGCGACTCAAAGACCGTTCTGAATTGGCTTAAATCAGAACCCCGTCACCAAAAACAGTTCGTGGGCTTTCGTGTCGCCGAAATTCTTGAAAGCAGTAAAGTCAATCAATGGCGCTGGATACCGTCCAAACTTAATCCAGCAGACGAAGCAACGCGATCCAGATATCCACCAAATTACAGTTCCGAAAGCAAATGGCTGAGGGGTCCGTCGTTCCTCGCGTTACCTGAAGATACTTGGCCCGAACAACCCAATGACATTGAGAGTTACGTTTGTCAGGAAGAAATGAAGCCGAAGTTTATATTCCTTGCTCGAACTGTAAGTACACAACCTTTTGACTTATCCAGATTTTCGAAGTATTCCAAACTGCTCAGAACAGCAGCCTGGGTAATACGTTTCATCAAAGCATGTCAAGGGAAGTCGGAATCGAAGGGAGAACTTTCGGCTTCAGAAATAAAAAACGCTGAAAGTGTCTTGCTATCTGCTGCGCAATACGATACATATTCAGACGACATTATAACGCTCAGCCGCATGCAAAATGTTGCCAAAACAAGTAGCCTCTATAAATAAACACCCTTTATAGACGATGATGGTCTCCTGCGTGTTTACGGACGCATTGATGCTGCTGCTATACTACTGCTACTATACCATATGCTGCCAAACGCCCAATTATTTTGCCAAAACAATACCAACTCACAGTATTACTAGTAGCGCATTATCATCGTAGCTTCCGTCATCAAAATAACGACACTATTGTGAACGAGATTCGACAGAGGTTTTGGATACCGAATCTGCGATCCGCTGTGCAAAGGGCAAAGGCGAGTTGCCTTATATGTAAATTTAGATCCACTATGCCGCTGCCACCACTGATGGGCCAGTTACCCGAAGATCGTCTCACTCCGTTTTTAAAGCCGTTCACCTACACAGGCCTAGATTATTTTGGCCCAGTCAGCATTACTATTGGGAGACGGCAGGAGAAAAGATGGATAGCTCTATTCACGTGCCTGACTGTGCGAGCAGTCCATTTAGAAATTGCTGCAAACCTGTCAACTGATGCTTGTATTTTATGCTTCCGCAATTTCGTGAACTGACGCGGGGTTCCAAAGCGCATAAGAAGCGATAATGGCACAAATTTTCTTGGTGCAAGAAACGAGCTATTGAACGCGAAGATTTTCGACAGCGAGGCAATCAAAGCTGAGCTTTCTTCAAGAAATATAGAGTGGCTTTTCAACTGCCCATTAAACCCACATGCTGGAGGATGCTGGGAAAGACTCGTGCAATCGGTGAAACGAGTTTTGTCGTACTCACTCAAGAAGTTAGCTCCTCGAACTGAAACCCTTTATAGTGCACTGATCGAAGCAGAAAATATTGTGAATAGCCGACCACTCACGCATCTCCCTGTGTCGACGGATGATGAAGATCCTCTTACTCCGAATCACTTCTTGCTTGGTTGTCCAAATTCCACCCAAACTCCAGGGCCATTGGATCCAAAGGCGCTTTGTCTTCGAAAACAATGGCGAGTTAGTCAACAAATAAAGGACCGGTTTTGGAACAGATGGATTCGGGAATATCTGCCGATGCTCACGAGGAGATGCAAATGGTTCCAGCACGTTCCACCTTTGGAAGTTGATGACTTGGTTCTTATATGCGATTCCGATGTCCCAAGATCTGAGTGGAGACGGGGAAGAGTAACAAACGTTTACCTGGGACCAGATGGACAAGCTCGATCAGCTGATGTGATGACAGCCACAGGACAGTTGCGTCGACCAGCGGTTAAGTTGGCTAAATTGGATGTTGTTGTTGGTGAAGCTTCTGATAGAACAGCGCGCTTCACGGGGGGTGGGGTGTCATAAATTATTCTTAAGATTAGAGTGGAGTGGATCGAATTTGCAAACAAACAGGCCTTAAATTATTTTGAACGCGTTCATTTAGACATTCGCACAAAGAAGTGCTGGATGCTCTCATCTGTCATCTTAAACCCATTTTATATTTCATTTTGTGATGAGCAACCAAGCAAACAAGTTCGATCCACTGCCACCTATAATAATTACCAAAATTGTAAGTCTCCATTTTTATTTATATTTTTTATACTCATACTTGTAAACTTACAGGAATAAACTCGATAAACTAAAATCTTGTTAAGTTCAAATTATTCGGACGTACTTGCCTTTTTTGCCATTTTTTGCCACGCCATTGACACTGACTTTTTCACTTATTTGAACGACTGTAACCAAACATCATTGGTATCGATCAACATCACTGTTGCCGATGTGGTTTACAAAATAAATAAACTTAAGGATGATGGCTCTTCGGGACCTGACGGTTTACCTGCGATTGTATTAAAGAAGTGTGCAGCTAATTTGGCTCAGCCTCTTACCACTCTTTTTCAAATATCTCTTTCTCAAAGAATTTTTCCATCTATGTGGAAAGATTCTTTCATAATACCTATTCACAAGAAAGGTTGTAAATCAGATATTTCTAACTACAGGCCGATTGCCAAATTATCCTGCATTCCAAAACTTTTCGAAAGTATTATCTTCGACACTATGTACTTTCATTGCAAAACATTATTTTCGGCCAAACAACATGGGTTCCTAAAAGGGAAATCAACGACCACAGTATTATATCTTTCAAGCTAAAAGCTCTTGGATTCCCTCCTGGTTTCATTGAATGGATGGAATCATACCTATCCGACCGTAAATATCGCGTTTTATTTAGATCTTCAATATCAGAACCATTTACTGCAAAATCGGGAGTCCCTCAAGGTTGTCATCTAGGCCCTATTATTTTTATTCTGACTATTAATGACGTAGAATCTGTGATTGAAAATTCTCAAGTTTCAATCTACGCAGATGACATGAAAATCTTTAGAACGATTTCTTCACCCGATGATGCTTTACCCCTGCAGGCCGATTTAAACAATTTCTATGTTTGGTGTCAAAAAAACAATTTAGAACTTAATGTTTCCAAATGCCAAACTATCACATATTCCCGTAAACGTTTCCGTCAGCAAACACGGGACTATTATATCAACGAATGTATTGTTAACAGAGTTACAACTACCCGAGATTTAGGGGTTATTTGTGATAGTGAGCTTAACTTTAGGTCTCACTATGACAATATCGTAGCCAGAGCTAATTCTGCTTTAGGTTTCGTCAAACGTTGGTCTAAGGAATTTTCGGATCCTTACGTTACGAAATCTCTTTATACCACGTTTGTAAGGCCTCTACTTGAATACGCCAGCCAAGTATGGTCCCCTTATCACCAAGTCCATATAAAGAGAATTGAAGCAATACAACGTAGATTCCTCCGTTTCGCCTTAAGAGGACTTTCATGGGTTGACAACTTTAACTTACCTCCGTATCAAGAACGGTTGCGGCTTATAAACTTACAATCTCTTGAAAAACGTCGTGAAGTTGCCGATATTATTTTCGTACACCAAATTTTATCCGGTGTTACAGAATCTTCCACCCTCCTTGAAGCAATGAGTATTAATGTTAACCTCATTCTCTAAGATCGGTTCCCCAATTTCATCTAGCTCATCACAGAACTGATTACGGCAGTAATGAACCAATTACGAGAATGTTACGTAAGGTGAACGAAAACTCAAATCTTTTTGATTTCAACCTTAGCAAGATCACACAAAGGAAGCTTTTATACTGTACTTCCTTAAACAACTAAAAAAAAAATAAATAAACACGTATTTGTAGTAGAGGGAAACTGACTCTTTTTTTTTCTTTTTTTAATTTCTTTTTTACGAACTTGACAAGTGTCTTCTACACGCTTATTTATTGTTTTTTTTTTCTTTTTCGCGTTTTTATTTTTTTTTTGACTTTAATGGATCCAAATGTTTTTTTTTTTCTTTTTCGCGTTTTTATAATTTTTTTGACTTTAAAATTTAAAAAATTTTCGATTTTAAAATTTTGCATTTTCTCTTTTTTTTTGCTTTTGCTTTTTGTAAGATTTAAATTTAAAATTTTAATTTTTTTTGTTTTTACTTTTTGTACCTGCTTGCATTAAGCAGTCCCTAACTCTTGTATTCCTGATATTCGTATCGCCATCGCTTTTTTTATTTTATTTTTTACAAATAATTTCTTATTAAGTGCCGATACGACTAGCAACCGTAATTGGAATCGTACTCGGTGAAAATCGACCCCAGCGCTTGCGGTGTCTGGGGGGGAAAAAGGCGTGGGAATAATCAATTAATTAATCGCTTTTATTGCCGCTTGGCTATCAATTTAAAAGGTGATATCAGCTCGTGGTATTGCCACCATTGATACCTTTTTAGCAGCTGTTGTCACTGCCAGGACCTCCGCTTGGAAGACGCTTCTGTAGTCTGGAAGTCTAAGCAAGGCGGTTAACTTGAGAGATTCAGAATAGAAGTCTGCCCCTACACCAGCGTAAATTTTAGAGCCATCAGTATAGATAGCTATTGACGACTCACTGGAGTATGGTATATTATCTATCCATTCCTCTCTGCTTGATTGATATAAGTTTTTTGTGAACGAGTGAATTCTAAATACCAAAAACATTCCCTTTTATATGTTTTGGTTTTTTGAATTCACTTTTAGTATTTTTTTTTTTGTATGCCTCAAAATAAATTCAAATGTTTTAATCTCGAAACCAAAATGTTTATTATGTTGAGACCCACCAGAGTCAAATTGATATCAGTTTTTGTGGTTCTAGTATTTTTTTTTTTCGTATGCCTCAAAATGAATCCAAATGTTTTAATCTGGAAACCAAAATTGTTTATTATGTTGAGACCCACCAGAGTCAAATTGATATCAGTTTTTGTGGTTCTAGTATTTTTTTTTTTGTACGCCTCAAAATGAATCCAAATGTTTTAATCTCGAAACCAAAATTGTTTATTATGTTGAACTGTAAGTACACAACCTTTTGACTTATCCAGATTTTCGAAGTATTCCAAACTGCTCAGAACAGCAGCCTGGGTAATACGTTTCATCAAAGCATGTCAAGGGAAGTCGGAATCGAAAGGAGAACTTTCGGCTTCAGAAATAAAAAACGCTGAAAGTGTCTTGCTATCTGCTGCGCAATACGATACATATTCAGACGACATTATAACGCTCAGCCGCATGCAAAATGTTGCCAAAACAAGTAGCCTCTATAAATTAACACCCTTTATAGACGATGATGGTCTCCTGCGTGTTTACGGACGCATTGATGCTGCTGCTATACTACTGCTACTATACCATATGCTGCCAAACGCCCAATTATTTTGCCAAAACAATACCAACTCACAGTATTACTAGTAGCGCATTATCATCGTAGCTTCCGTCATCAAAATAACGACACTATTGTGAACGAGATTCGACAGAGGTTTTGGATACCGAATCTGCGATCCGCTGTGCAAAGGGCAAAGGCGAGTTGCCTTATATGTAAATTTAGATCCACTATGCCGCTGCCACCACTGATGGGCCAGTTACCCGAAGATCGTCTCACTCCGTTTGTAAGGCCGTTCACATACACAGGCCTAGATTATTTTGGCCCAGTCAGCATTACTATTGGGAGACGGCAGGAGAAAAGATGGATAGCTCTATTCACGTGCCTGACTGTGCGAGCAGTCCATTTAGAA